>CM028102.1:19552703-19595516 GCA_016170015.1 Anopheles longipalpis
CCCATTGCTGCCTGCTACGGTTGCTGCGACCATGTTAAAAGTCGTGGTAAAAGTACCACTTGCTACGCGCGTCAGAAAGCGCCAAAATGGTTACGGCGCGCGGTACATACACGTTTGCCTGGTAGTGGTCCGGTGGAGGCGTCCTGTTAGGAATATATGTTATGGTACGTGTGCACGAACTGTAGCTATAGCTATAAAGCGAAAAAAGGAAAGCAGTTCAGCCGATGGAAACGAATAGCGCCCCCAACGGAGCTGAGAACATCATGTGATTTCAGCCCGTTATAGCTATATCGTCCGTCCAGCTCCAGGCGGCACTGCTAGATTTGGTCCGATTCTGTTCGCGATACGGTTCCGCCGAGCGTGAATGACAGAAATCCGGTCGAACCGGGTACCGTTTTTACCAGAGTCGCATGCCTGATAGCAGTCAGCGTCTACAATGACTTCATGATTTCGCGTACCGAAATCGTTACGACCAAAATCCGGTCGAATAAGGTACCATTTGTACTGGGTACGCATGTTTCGCGAAGGCTACATCATGGCAACCGGTGTATCGCGCGCGTGAACGAATAAGTCAGCCAATGTCGGCAAACGGAAGATGTTATATTTTTATACCGGGCATTTTTTTTGTACGCGTCGGTAACACAACCGATTGGCTTATGGTAACATTTATCCACAAATGATTCGTAATGTTTAATTTTTAATATGTTACCGATCAATTCACTACGTTCCGATGCTGGAAAATACATAAAATAAAATAAAAATATTATAGGAGATTTATTTTATCGCACTGGAAGCTCGGTTCGGCTCGTCGAATTGCGCAGTGCTATATAAAATTTGTGGCACTGTGCTCGGTGTCGAAATCGAAACAGGTCGCGCTGTGTAGCATTTGTACCAGGATCGCATGCATGAAGAAGCTGGATGCTACTGTCGCGCTTAAATCACTCTACCGTACACCGTACACGGACAGTGGCCGGCACTGTGTTATGAAAAAAGGGAAAATGAATACAACATGAAAACAGAAATATTTATTTAAAAATTATTAATAATATGTTACATTTTCATTTAAATTAACGCTTAACTGTGGTAATTTCACGGATTTATCATAAATTGATCGAGGATGAATTTAACAAAAAAATATATTGAATATTATATATAGTATAGAGTATAAAGATGTATTAATTTAATGATTTATTCACCAAGAATTAGTTGCAATCTGTGAGATTTTATTTATTTAATAAATAAATAAATTTATCTCTGAAGCTGAAGTATGTCCTTTGCCTTTTCCCGGCCATATTCGGTTGGAAAATAAATAATTAAATTAATTTTAAAATATTAAACAAAACATTTTATTAAACCATTGTATAAAGCGATGAAATTTGTTTTAATCCATGCACGCGTCAAATCAAATTTATGTCCAAAAAAAGATTGATTTGTTAAATGATGAGATTCGCAACAGTTTTTGTTATTGCCAATTCCGTCCGTTTCTACGATCTTAACCCGTTCTGATGCTGCGCTACAAAATGGTGTCGCAATGGTTGCTGAACTCCTGTTCCATTGCTTATCGATTGCTCTCACAGCCTGTGCGAGTGCCGAAAGTTGATGCAAAACCGGTCCTCATATCGTTTCTCACCAATACGCTCACGCATCAATCGATGTCCCTTTTTTTCTTTGCTGATAACCTTTCCTTTCCCGTCTGGCAGGTTCCAGAAGGCGTGCATCAAGTATGGCGTGGCCGATGTGGACCTCTTCCAGACGACTGATTTGTGGGACCGCAAAAACGTTGCCCTCGTAACGACGACCATCTTTGCCGTTGGTCGGGCGGTAAGTAACGTAGCGTGTGCTGTTTCCACCCGGTTACATGAAGTAAGTTAACGCGGCTCCGTCTTTTTACCGTTCCACAGTGTTATAAACATCCGGAATTCCGTGGACCGTATCTTGGTCCCCGGCCGGCTGAAGAGAACCGGCGTGAATTCACCGAGGAGCAGCTGCGTGCCGGCGAGGGACTGATCGGGCTGCAGGCAGGATCGAACAAGGGTGCTACCCAGGCCGGTCTTAACTTTGGCGCCACCAGGAAGATTCTGCTCGGCAAGTAGCCGTTTCCATCGGGTAGGATGTGGAAGGAAAGAAGAAAATGGAAAAGAAAGCTAAACAACAACAAAACACCAGAATGAAAGAAAAACTAACTTTCCAACAGCTTCACGGCGGTCCTTTGGAAGCGTGACTTTCTACAAAACACTAATCATTATTCATATCTGTTCTACGTTAGAAGCTATCGCTTTCTGTTCCATCCGCGGTACTAAGTCAAGGGTAAACCGAGCGATTAAGAGCATGCAGAAATCATCAAACAAAAACGGTCAACGGAGATGCGTAAAAAACCCGCACTTAAATTATTGTCTTATTTATTAAAACCGATGCCGCGAAATGATTGATTTCGGTGGCAAACAAAAAGCTTAATGCTGCGGAAAACCCAGATATAAACAAATAATCTCAACTAAGAACTCCGAGAATGGACGATGGTGAATAAGCTTTACCTAAACTTTCTCTCTCTCTATCTTTGTCTTTCTCTTATGCTAAAATGCATAATATGTTTTCCAAACAGCACTAACTGATAATGAAGTAATTTTTTATATATTTTATTTTATTTATTCAACGATAAAGTATTATTCGGGGTAAGCGTTTCTTAATTCCATTTGTTTTCCTCGGTCGCCTTAAAACACTCATTTATTGTGTTACGCAGGTTCCCTTTATTTAATATTGCTTCTAAAGAAAATCCCCTTTACTTTTGCTAACACGCTTTTCCCGGCGACTAATCGGTATCTACATGGTCGGTTTATAATTTTGTTTTTCTGACAAAAATAAAGTACAATTTTGCCTTTCTAAATCGTTTGTTTTTCATTTACAGCTTCAATATCACTATATTTTATTTTTTTTTGTGTGCAGTTTTCAGCTAAGAGGTATTCCCAAGCAGATAGCACAAGTTATTTCTTTCCCTTAAACAAAAAAAAAGTTTCGGCACGGTTAAGACACCGGTCCTATGTTTTTCAAGCGCATCAATTAATAAAGAAAGCGTTCTGTCACTTGCGTTTATTATTACATAAATGTTATTTACAATCTGTTGTACGAAACGCGCGACACGACGAAGATTATCGCGAACCTTTGCGATACCTGCAGCTGCCTTTGCATTCCTTAAAAGCTATAGCTATTGTCATAATGCTACTGTGTGGTTTCATTTCCGCTCTGTTCAAACAAATTTGTTTTTTGTTGTTGTTGTAAAGACTTTGTAAAAGCAGAATTTGTGCATAATAAGGACACTGGACCGGGTTTTACAAACCTTTAGCGACTTGGTCGCTTTATGGCAAATCTTTTGTTTTCAGCTGCCATTTCTACCCCCCTAGTGCGGAACGCGTTTTTGGGGCAGGTTTGTAAAGCATATTGCTTTGCTGTTTTGAGCAGTCTATTTATCCCCATCACAGGTTTTGCATTAAATATTGTGGTGTATCCATTTCTTTTCTCGCTTCCCTTTCTAGCTCTCTCTCTCTTTTTCTCGCTCTTTCTCTATCTGTTAACGGTTCGACAGAGTTAAAGGACACTTGAAGCGAAAGACAGCGAACCTATCGCGTATCGATACCAGCGATGTGATCATCATTCAAACAGTTGTTGTGATGCCAATGTTCAACACCATCCGTATCGTCGGTGGAGTGTGTGCGTTTACTCGGTGGATAAAGCCTGCGGTGCTTCTTCAACGCGTTCCAAATGCGTAGCTCTTCACCAATCCTAAAATACAGCAAAGGGGATGTATGATTACGCCAAGGGTTAATTATTATTAATTAAACGCACTCATCAACACTTACTTTAAGCCCAACCGGCGCAGATCGTTACGTTCCAGTTCGTACAGGAAATCATCGTACAGGAAACCTTCGCGCAATATCCGCTGTTGACTCTCGACACACTTAATACCCTGCGTTTGCAACCATTCCGCTAGCCGCCGATCACCAACCGTCTCGTCGTCATCTTCATTCACCTCGGGCGCAATATTCAGCGTTGTTTTCTGCTGCTGCACACTGTTCACACCCGGTGGCACACGGTTCCAGAGCTGGGAACGACGCCTGGTACCGTCCTCACCATCGCCCAGGTCGGGTGTGCTGTGTTCGTGCAGACAGCGCTCCATCAGCGCGACCAGCTGATCGGTGAGACAGCGGGCAAAGGCGCCACTCTCCAGCACGGCCCGGAACGCGCTCTGGTACGATTGTTGAGATTCCAGCAGGTACTCCTTCAGTCTTTGATTTTCCGCCCGCAGTGCTTCCACCTGTTCGCATAGCGTTTTCCAGCGTGTTTTCTTTTGCAGCGGTGTGCCGGTAGCGGTATCCGCACCGTGGCTTCTGGCGCGCGGTTTGTTGGAACGCACCGAATAGCCGGTACCGTGACCGGACGTTGTCGTCGTAGCCGTCAGCTGTTCCTCCAGCTCGTCGATCGGTTCTTCCTCACCCTCGGGCAGATCGTACACATCGTAGTCGCAATCATACCCGACACCGATCATACCATCGCGCTCATCGCGTCCATGGTGCCCCGGTCCTTGCGGGCGTCCATTCACAAGCACCGTACGGACAACCGGTGCGGTAATGTCATTGTTTTCCTCATCGTACTCATCATCGTTTGGTGCGTTACCGGCCAGATTGGCACCGAGCTTCGGTGACAGGATCGTGATGCCTGCATGGACGGCACTCTTGACTAGATTTTCCAGCGCAAACATCCAGTGCGGTTTGATGTTGTGCGACCGCAGCACCGTGATGACCGTGTTCTGGAAGGCGTACAGCGCTAAATGCAGCTGCACGATCGCGGTCGAGTTAAAGTTGGGCTGCTCCTTCAGCTGGGCGATCGCCTGCTCGAGTGTGTCGGTGCGCTGTTCCGCGATATACTTCCGCAGACCGTTTAGCAACATTTCCAGATGGTCACGGGTAATGGCGAGTTCCTGATTGGCGTCCGGCTCGATCTTCGTCAGCCACAGCTCACAGATCTTTTTCACGTCATGGCAGAGCACCTTGTCCAGCGTTTGGCGCCGCTGAGAATCCTTCTTCAGCAGATAGAATCCATCGCTTTCGTTCGCTTCACCGGCTAGGGGCAATTTGCTAGCGGTGGCCGTCGTTATATCGATCTACGGTGAAAGAAAATACATTTATTAGAAAACACTATCAATGTGCGAGTTGAATGCGGCCCGAGTTGTACCTCCGGTGAAAGTAGCCCTCCAGAGGAACTACGCCGATTGAGCTGAAACACCGTTGATGTCTGTTCGGCGGGATCCATTTCCAGCGAGGGAGTTTCCGCAATGTTTCTGCAAAGGAAAGAAAAACATATATATCATTAAAATTATTTTTTGCATCATAGGAAACAAAATAAAACAGGTCTCATTTTGTGGAATGAATGGAAATTTGATTCGATTTAATTCATAGCATCAATAAATTAAACAAATAGCCTTGTCCGTTTCGTACACGTTGACCGAGGTCTTACCGGTTGACCGATCCAACTTACCCGATGCTGCTCACACTGTTCGGCATTTTGGGCATCTTGATCGGTGTTAGCTGGTACGAATGTTTGTTTTTCCTCTCCGTCATCGACCGACTAGCCGTATGGATGCCGATCGAAGAATTCAGTGGCGGGATCGAAGAGGCCCTGGGACCGATGTCAACAATTTCGTTCACACAACAAACAGCAATAACAACAACAGTAACGGTGTGCGTAATTATAAATTATATATCGTACCATGAAACAGATCCCGGTTTGAAATTTTTGAGCAAGCGACAGCGAGAAACCAAAAAAAAAAACAGTAGGCAAAATAATATTATAAACACACGCGCACACACACATATATATGTATAAATAATTACGAACAAAATTAAAGTTAAAACAGAAAAATTTAGATGGCAACGAGATGTATAAAGACCGATTTGTGTGAATGCGTTGATTTATGTGGTTTTTTTTGTTTTGTTTTCGTTGTTTTTAACAACAACGCAGTAAAGTAATAGGAAAGAGAAACAAACACAAGTTTACGTAAATAACGCAGGAGCACGTTTTTGATAAGAGTAACGACGGAATACGAAGTGTAACCGCATAAAATGAAAGAAAAAAAGAGAAAGAAAAAAAACAAGAAAGCAACGATTATTATCAATGGATGCGAAAATTAAGCTGAAATATGTGAAATTTGCAATTGTGCGATTGCGAAAAAAGACATTAGGAAAAAAGCAAAATGGCGGTTTTATATTAAACTTAAAAAACAACAACAAACTTAACATAAACAAGTAAATTGTGGCAAGTAAATTAGTTAAACTGTTAAAAAACTTTGGGAAACAAATTGAACCTTAAAGTATGGCGATGTGAATAGAACCGGATGTACATGTAAATAGTAGGAAAGTTTGTGCCATACCAAGCATGGTATGGTAACAGCATGGTATGGTAACAGCACTAGAGGTAAAGTTACAGTGGAACATACAGCGTACACGCTTAGGATGAAACAATCCGCACTTACTCTGTTTCGGAACTGAAGGTGGGTGTGTTACAGCTGGCGGAGCTTTGCTGCGAGGTAAGCGTTTTCGCATTGTGCCGATCGGCTGGCATGCTTACGCTGCGGGAAAATTCACATCCAGCCGCAGGATGAGGTAGCCCACTGATCGTACTGCTGCTGCTAAAGGATGGGCGCATCTTTTTGTGCTTTCTGTAACAAAAAAAGGATAAAAGAACAAAACAAATTAGTAACGGAAAGAGGGAACGTGTACGATGGGATGTACGTACTCGCAGAGGAACGGATCCTCAAGCAGTTCGGCAGCAGTGGCACGTTTGTCCACGTTCACTTCGAAGCAGCGCAGGATGAAATTTTTCGACACCGTCGACAGTTCTTCTGGGATGTTGGGATGGGTTTTGTAGAAACCCACCTTAAACATGGCCGCCTGCGGGCAACCGAGCTCAACGAACGGTGGTTTCCCGGTGGCCATCTCCACGACCGTACAGCCGAACGACCAAATGTCGGCGGCCGGTCCGTACCCACGCACACCCTGATCAATAACCTCCGGCGCCATGTACTGCAGCGTACCGGTGAACGTTTCCGTTGCCGGATTAATGCCGGCCAACCGCTTCGAGGTACCAAAGTCAGATATCTTCACCACACCACTGTACGTGTTGACCAACACATTGCCACCCTTGATGTCGCGGTGCACAATCTTCTGGTCGTGCAGATACTTGAGCCCTTCCAGGATTTGGCGCGAGTAAAATGCGATCGTCGTTTCGTTATCCTTGAGCGGACCCCATTTGGAGCTAAGCAGCGCGGACAGCGAACCTCCCGGCACTTGCTCCATGAAGATTTTAAAGTACTGGTTTTCCGACTTGGAACCCCAGTACTGGACGATGTTGCGATGACGCAGTTGCGAATGTAGCTTGATCTCTTCGTGCAGCGGCTGTACATCGTGCGTGTTCCGTTCGTACACCTCCTTCACCGCGATCTTAACCTGGGTGGTGAGATCGCGGGCTGCGTACACCGCACCGTACGTACCCTTGCCGAGCAGTATGCGTTGCCCTTCGTCGTCCATTTCGTACTCGTACTTCAGCTCGTCGGCCGTCGTCTCGGCGGACGATAGATCGATAAAGCCCGACCCTTGGTCGGCCGTCATCTGCAATATCAAATCGTAGAACGTCTGCCGGCACTGGACCGATGGGAAAAACATCTGAAAATCATCGGAGTTGTGGTGCACGTACAGGTAGGCGCACCGTTCGTCCCGCTTGTACAGGCTGACCGATTTGATTTGGCTCGCGAGAAAGTTAAAGTCGTGCAGCTTCAGGCAGGTACCTTTCGTGTGCTGCTGACAGATGTTGGTAATATCGATCGACTTCTGTTCCGCGTCCATGTGTATCGACACGTAGCTCGGCATGTAGATTTTCTGCGGCTCAAGTATCAGTATCGGGAACCGCACCATGCTCGACGGTTCCCGCGCAGTTGCCTCGAGGAAAAATTCCATCCAAAATTCAAATATCTGCTGCTCGATGCTCATGCTGGCCGTCTCGTCCGTGCGTTTGCGTGCACGATCGATCAGCATGATGTTGCCGATCGTCGACTTCAGGTACCATTTCGGTGGGCGCAGCTTAAACATACATTCTGCCGCCTGGATCGCTTTGGCATAATTTTCTGCCAGTACCGAAATCTCGAAAAACGTTGCCACGTTCCAGTAGTCTTTGATCTGCGACAGCGAACCCTTCTTGCCGATGAGATTGTTCAGCTTCATGCCGATGTGCTGCAGCTCGTTGTCGGTAAAATCCTTGCCGTCGATCACGAGCAACGTGGCGAGATTGATGCCGGCGAACTCGTTCGGCTGCACCTCGAACGACTTCCGGTACCAGATGATCGCATTCTTCAGACTCTCGTTGTCCGTGTGGTTTGACTCGACAAAGATGTCTTTGTAAATACGCCCGTACAGGCACAGCATGTCCGGGAAGTGGTTCTCCTTCTTTTCGAGTGCCTTCGTGCAGGTGCGCAGCGCACGCTCCCGGTCACCTTCGTGGTTCCGGCGGTTAAGCGCAAACGCGTACAGATAGTGCATATGGCCGGTGTTGATGTAGTTCTGCTTATTCGGTATCGTCTGCAGATCGTCCACCAGCTGGACCATCGCGTCGTAGTCCTGCACATCACGCAACGAAAGCATATACGTCTGTACGATCTCCTTCGACAATACGTGCGGATCGTCCAACCGTTTGCGCATGTTGCGTAACATACGCTGCAGTTCCTCCACGTTACCCGCATGTTGATCCCGCAAGCTGCGTAAATCCGCCAGGAACTTTTCACGCAGGTGAGCCTTCGATTGAATCTCCACGTCTTGGAACAGTCGACGAAGGGCAGCGACTAGCGTTGTCATGTGTTGTTGTTGCTGCTGCTGTTGCTGCTGTTGCTGTATTGGTTGCTGTTGCAGCGTTTGCTGCAGTTGAGATTGTGCCGCCTGTTCGTCGGCGGACGCTTTGAGTGGACTAGTGATGATAACGCTACCGGTCTCGTGCAGCCGGTACGAGATAAACTGATAGTTGCCGCAGGAGATCTTCATCCGCAGCGTTGCCTCATTCTGCGTGTCATTGTAGATGACGATATTTTCATTCATCTCGAAACTTTCCCGCACACCGAGCTGATAGCAGAGGGTACTCTGTTGCGTCTGAACGCTGAGATCTACCACGACTACGTCCGCGTTGTAGAAGTATTCGAGCGTGTTTAGATCACCGTAGTCAAGGACTTCGAACTGCAGTAGCTGCAGGTTGGCACCGACCTGTGCGCACGCCTGCCGTACCTCCTCCAGGGCAGCTTTACGGTGGCTCAGGAACGCACTCTTCTCGCAGTCGATCACCACCGCAATATCCATGCGTGGTCGGGCATGGCCTGCGTGTGAACTGGCACCAGACACCTGTATGGCGGTGTTGCCAGATATGTCACTAAGGTTGGACATGCTGCCACTATTCTTAACACTCGATACTACTGCATGAGTTTCTAAAATGGAAAAAGAATACATTTTTACATATTATTAAGCAATCTTGGACATGGACAGCGTTTTGATAATCACATCATACTATTTATATTACATATAGTATTGTATCATATGCTGACATATACGGCTTACCAATCCGTACGTAGATAAGAGTGTTTCTGAAGTATGAAACAAATGTGCTGTGCCTTTACTTCCAACTACTTTAAGCGTTATGAAACGACTGGCGCAAAAACAGCAAACAAGTAAGATGCGTGAGTCTAGCGAGAGTTTTCTCATGCTCGTATGATCAGGTGAGGACTCTTTGAGAGCTTATTCGACACTCACAGCAGTTCCGCGAAACAGAACAGTTCACGAGTTGTTGCTGTCCGTCATAACATTGAAGGCGTTGCGGTACGACGATAAAGGGTAATTCACAATTATGACCACCTAATAAGCGCCCCATTGGTACGAGAGGGACAAACGCAGCAAAGTCGCACGTTCACACACATACACACATCTCCGAACTGCAGGATGAGACTGTCTCAAGGTGATGTGTGGGAGCAAGGAAGTAGATAAGGGACCGTACAGACTGACCGCAAGGTGTTAACCGGGTCCCTTTATCTAACCCCCCCTCCGCCGGGGCCCTTACAACTGTCTTCGTTGCAAGTGTACAATGCAAGTCGTTTCACTACGTCTAGCGCAGGCCGCATACAGTGTGCGGCGACACGGTAATAAACGTAGGCGCTTGCGCAAGCCGTGAACCGTGTTAGAATGCGCCACTGTTTGTGCAGTTTTGCTCGATTGACCAAACAGCCCATCAATGTTGTCGTCCCAGTCGGACCGACATCACCGTTGCTCGTGTCCCTTTTGCTAAACCATTAGCACCTGTTTCGAATAAGCCGATAAGCGAATGGGTAATGCGCGTAGGGACACGCGACGGTACAGTGTAGCAATAGTTTAGCATACACCGTACGACACCAGCAACCTTGATGGAGGTTAAGGCTCGAGGATATGCTATTTAATTACAACTTGCAGTAGTTAATATTGTATCTAAACGCTCGCGGCGAAAATGAACGCAAGGTTTTCCCTTATAGGTGACCTTATAGAATTTTTTACTTAGTTTCGACATCGCACCGGAAAGTTGTCATACAAGAAAAGATTTTTTTTCTATCAACACGAACCACTCAAGACGGACTGTCGCTTGCTACTCCTAACCGTAACTACGCCTCGTTGGGTGCCATCGCTCGTTATCTTAAATTTAACAACAAAAAAAAACAGCCAGATAATCGAAAAAGCGGGCATCTTATCAAACAGGAAAAAACACATGTTGAAAGCGAGCCGAAAGACACAATGAAAGTAATTAGCATTTGATGTTTGGAACCGGTGCAGTGTAGTTCGGAACTACCAAAATGCCACACTTAATTTGATCTAATTGTACAAATCACACTTGCAGGTGGAGGCCTATAACTACCGGTACTTAAGGGGGGTTTACAACTGGTTCTCGAAAGGTTGTGATTAACGTTGTCCTTCGTAAAACGAACTTGACCAATCATTCGAACGTTGTCGTTCAAAATGGTTCCAGTTAAGTTAACTATTTTTTCCATTTCATTACGCAAAAGCTTTACAAAATACAGCAAAATACAAAACACTCGTGAAGCGTGAGTTGATTGAAGTCCACCAAATTTCCGTTCTGATAACAGACAACCTAAGGCCTAAGCCTATTTGGTTCGTGTAAAATGTACCTTTTGGTAGAAAATAAAAAGAAAGCAAAATAAAAGCAGCAAAAAACGCACCAGCCAAACATACTTTATCGAACTCACCTGTTTCTTCCATTTTGTCTGTTTAGCTGAGAGCGTCGTCGTTAATGCGTGTTTTGCTTATGCTCAGGAACGTGTGTGTGGGTGCGTTTTTTTGTTATAGAGGAGTCCTGGGTTTGTCCTTTCCAGCAAGAAAGTTGAGAGAGTATAGGGGCAGCCGGACGGTTATCGCAGCTAGACGATGGTACAGCCACGATCAGCTTCGGCGACAGTCCGACGAATATCGCTACCGTTCGATGCCATCGTGACCGTGATTTCGGTTCGTGCCGACCTACACATGCACGGTTTTGTATGGCGATCTTCGTGTTCCGGTGTCGCTGGTTTCTATTGTCCACACTATCAGCACGATTGATTGTGGACGCGTTGCTGCCGGAAAATGCCGGACTGCTTTGATTGGTGACGTTGAGTGTTGAGTGCTTCTTTGCTTGGTTTTTTTTTTGGCTAGACAACAACACCACAAAAAGGCAGACGCACAGCTTCTCTAGCAGCCGTCCAACAGTGAGATTAGCGCGCTTCGTTCAACTAGTGCCGGCCAGGGGAGGCACTAAAACCGTCGTCGTCGTGGGTGTACGGGTGTGTGTGCGTTTTGATTTCCTTCACCGTATCCCATCCTGTTGCAGAGATGAAGCGAGAGAGAAAAAAAAGAAAAAATCGAAAATGTATTTCACCGAAGGGGTAGTGGAATGGAGCTGATTACGCCGCACCGCCCTATACACGCGCACAGCATCCCGCTGTTCGATGCTGTACGCATTGTACTAGCGATCGGCACATGCGTATATTCACTAAACCGTAGACTATGTGTATGATGTATGTTTATTTATGTGTGTGTGTGTGTATGGCATTGTACCACCATTTCGCCCACTGACCCCCCCGGAGCAGCTTCAAGGGGCTTTCCTATACCAAAATAACCTATCTTGTGAATACTTTGGCAGAACGAGATAGAGGACAAACAGGACAAAAAAAAAATGGGGGCAAAACGTTATGTTGGGGCTAAAGCGCGCGACAAACTCGAACAGTAAAATGACTCTAAACGAGGAACGAAATTACTTTCTGGCGCCGTTTCTCTTCCTATTTTCGCGTTCTATTCCCTTATATCTCGTTTTTGTTTGTGTCTTCATTCTATTCTACCCTACCCCCAAAAAAAAAGCAGGCAATTAAACTCACTAGGGCGTACCAGAGCCGTCCGAAAACATGCTTGTTGCATGTTCGTTTCCTTCGCAGTATGCGTATGCGTGTGGGTGGGTGAACCAATGAGGGTGGAGTGTGCGGGATGCTCGTATTTTGTGATCCAAAGCCAACAGCAACAATAGCAACAGCACAAAAACCCCTTCGAAGTGTAACAAAACGTCCACGGCGTCACATTGTCGCGCTCGTGCTGAAACGCTGGGAAACTGAAAACGATTTGTTTCGGTCACCGGAGCAATATCGTTCGCGCTGTATATGTATGATTTTTTTTATTTCGTCCTCCCTTTTCTTGGGAAGCTAAAACTGGTGCGAATGGCGCGCAATTACCAACAAAACATACACACCCTTGCGAAAGAGCACGTTCGGTTTATTCGTTGATGTCGTTCTTGTTATTTTTTTTGAAGGGTGGTTGTTAAGTTTTTCTCTTGAAATCTACCCATCAACCACACCACCCAAAAAAAAGCACGCATGGAAAAGGGTTCAAAAATGTACACCACGCTGGAAACAGCTGGTGGCTGTTTTCGGTTGTAAATATCAACTTTGCCAATACATCTTCCCCTCGGGGGCGGGGGGAGGCAGGAAAGGGTCGAAAACATTCCGCCGTTATGTCACCCGGATCGTCCCACAGGTTGCAAACAAGAACAAAAACCATCGGTTTTTGTAGAGGGTGTTGCAGCACGGAACGATGTGCCAAGTGATCGGTAACGCTGGGAACGTGAAGATGGTGATCGTTTTCATATAAAGGGTTACTTTCCGTGCTTACCCTTGCGGCGGGATGTAAAGGGTACGTTTTCTTTTGGTGTTAGTAATTTTGATTGTCGCGGGTTGTTTTGTTTGCAGTAGTATCGGTGACGTAAAATATCTCAAGGTCGTGGCGGAATAGGACGGAAATTGAGACGATGCGCTTATGGATGCTTTGGTTGCAATTTTTAATAACTTCTCCAAAAAAATGTTTCACGCACAGACCTATACACACACACACACACTCAACTATATACGCGAGCTCACATACCGATGATCAGAACAGATTGATCTCGATGTGGTGCGGAGGAATTGGCGTTGTAACGCACAACACCTTCACGACATTCAGTGAACGTGTACAACACGTTTACCACACAAACAATTAAAACTTACCACGAATCTTCACAAAACCACACTTTACAACATAGAGTAATTAACAAACTTTAAACACAACTTTACCGAACCACAACACCAGAGAGGAAACACCATCTTCGCCTGCTTCCTCTTCTTCTGTTTCCGAGTGAGATTAGATCGGTCGAGGTAAGTGGTCGGCAAGTCACCGAGCCCGTAACGTCAATCTGTATCCGTCTAATTTAATTTATTACAAGTTTACGTCTTAAATTTGTTATTATTTGTACAGCAAAAAAAAGTCTTCTAAAGGCTTCTAGAGAAATAAATTTATTTTAATATATTTTAAAGCTACTAATTGAATTTTATTTCACTTTTGGTTCAGAGGACGAAAGAGTCACTTGTTGCCGACCACTGTTCAGCCCTATACCCTAACGTTCATTTTCGTCTCATAGCTTGCTGTTTCTTTTACTCTACCTCGGAATTATACGCGCGATGCAAGGGTAATGTTTACCTTCGCAGCAGGCTATCTCGTTCTGCATCATACTGTCAATCGATGCATTTAGTACACCGTGTTCATTTCTTTACAAGCATCAATGAAATGAATAGGCCAGGGATACGCAACTGATTCTTTATTATAATTGTAAATTATTGTTTTATATTAGATTTATTTAACACATTAAAAAAAGGATTATTTACATAGATAGGCGTTTTTTTACATTATTTGTAAGAGTAATATAAATGCTTTACTTTTTACTTCTAAACATTTTCTAAATCTTCGAAAAAAAAACTTTCAATTCAGCATGTTTGAAATAAACGTTAAATATCATCACTCGCACGTGGCAGCAATTTAAATTATGATGTTCTTCGATAAAATAACTATTCTTTGTGAGGCATTTTTACATTAGATTTACATAAGTGCTTGAATATTCCTTTGCGCTACTTAATGTATTTATTTGTTCAACTCCCCTTTTTCTTGGCTTTTTAACGACCTTACCGGTCAAGCCGGCCATTTCTGGCTTACTAGACTTATTTTACCACGTAGCCGAATAGTCAGTCCTTGCTACGGGGGGACGGGCCGGATGGGATTTGAACCCGGTCCTGCCGTGTGGACCGGCGCCGTTTATCACATACACCGCCCCAATTATTTATTCAATAAGGCATTGTAAATTATGTACTTTCAGAGCAGTTAAAATGTTCACTTAACATACAGTGGAATGCTTAACGCTCTTTTAAACACAGTAATCATGTAATTCAGGCTTATTGAGAAAAAATTGTACCCGAACGGAAATATATCAGGGGCAGTAAAGGCAAACTGATATTGCACACCTATTGAGCATATTTTTTTAATGTAATCTAAACTGGATAGCGAAAGGAGTATAACTCTTTTTAGTATTTCCTTAACGGCCGTACCAACAAGGCAACGAATTTACAAAAAGAAGTAAACAAAACGATAGCTCGTTGAAGCGGGTATGTAAAACCATCCACACCACGTCCACAATGGTGTGTTTGGTGTTTTTAACCAGGCAACGACACCTTCCAGGTGGAACTAATTGGCGTGTTAGGTTGTAACGTCGCTGGCATCGTCGTTATCGGCACATTTTCTTAGCGGTTTTTACATCATTAATAGAGCAAACCGTTTCGTACGCGGCACTACCACTGACCCGGCCTCATCGAAACTGGGTGCCAATGCAACGCTGGTAACCGCAACCGGTCTGGGAAGTGCCATAAGACGTATTCGTTGGTGGTTCGATGGCGTCACATCCTTCTGGTGATCGCTCGTCTAACGCACGGTTGCATGTTGGGAAGACGGGGATGTGGGAGGGGAGGGGGCGGGGGTGGTGAACCCCTACAACGAAGTAACTTAAAGTACCGCCTGCAGGAAAAGGACACAAACCATACGTAGCCGATGCTCCTTAGCAAGTGCGTTTTATTTCCCCTTTAAATGCAGGCAGCGAACTTTTTTTTTGTTGAATAGATGTTTTTCGTTTTTTTTTTTGTAATGGATTGAACTACTTTTTTCGTTTCAGCACGATTGCGATGCAATTACGGAAATAATCGATTCTTTAAGGTGGCTTATGCAAAAACTCTCATTTCATTTCTCATTCCTACCCCGGTCCCGATGAGCATAAACACTGTTACACTTATCGTCCTGAGTAGCCTCAGTTACAATAACATAACACGTTCGTTCGCACACCTGACCGGACTGGGACACAACAAATTGAGAATTGGGTGTTTTTTTTTTATTTCTTTCTCCAAAACAAAAACCAAGTGCCAAGATGTGAGGCAGCAACACAACAATAATTTCCTTACAATTGGTGCCGAACCTGCCCGTAATCAATCCGTGGGCGCATTCCAATGCAGTCAAATCATTTCTTCATGCCCCAGCCCAAAACCGTCCACATGTACGCGTTGGAGAAAGAAATATTATTATATCATCACGATGTAATACACCTCGTGCGGGTGAGAGGCGCCCAATTTTTGGGTTGTTGCGTTGCCTTTTTTTTATTCTTCTTCCAAAAGTTTACTTTTAATGTAGCATTTCGATTTTGACCCGGTCATATCGGGCGCGCTTTAACACACTGCAGCGTGATGCGGCACTGCTGGCGATCTAAATTCGGTACAGCCTAACGAGGACAAAACGCATTGCACGCACACCGTCATTTGCACGATGCACTTGCATGCTTAGTGTTGCGCATTGACAAATAAGTATTGAATGTGTCTTCTTGTCTTCTTTTGCTTGCTTTATCTTAAACGTCCACAAACACGCGTTTGCGTGCGGCCAGTTGTGGCCTTCAGCCTTAACAGAAAGGGATGCGTTACGCGGCCGAACCGAAGCAAGGAAAGTGGCTAGGAATGGTAAGGGGAAGGGTGGGGGGTGGTGGGCGGAGAAAGTTGGTGGAATTGGTTCGCGCGGTGGATAACATTGTCATACGGGGCGAACCGTTTTGCGCGCGTACCGCGTCATCGTTTTGCGCAATTTAAAAGTCCGATTGCGTATTCCCGCATGGCACTGTTGCGGGGCGGGACACAGCACGTGCTCTACATTTCGCGTTATAAGTGCGTCTGCGGACGAACGAGGTATGCCGAACAAATTCAAAAATCGAAAGTGCACGGACTGCTTGCTGAGGCTGCGCACGGATGTCGGTCGTTGCTATCAAGCGCGTATCGTGCGATCGCGCACCGATCGCAATATATTGCTGTCAGGCGGACACACGCGCGTGTGTACGGGACGGGGGGTGAGGGGGGGATGGGGGGTGGGAAAGGGATGAGAGAACCGGGTGGGGAAGCTGGTGGACGAAAGGGCCAAGGAAGCAGGGTTAAGCAAATTGTGCCGCACGACGATGCATGCCTGGCTAAAGATGGCAATGAAACCCGTTGGCCCGTAAGGCAAATCAAATCAAACATACAGCGCCCGACAGGTAGCCCCGAAGCAAGTTTTTGTTTTTTTGTTTATAACTTTTTGACACATTACACAAATCAAAATCTAGATGGATAGATGAGATGATATAAAAGTCATCCATCCAGCAAAAACGGTTTTACTGTACGATCGGAATTAGTTCAGCGCATTATCAAACGCATTATCGGGGGCCCCGTAACCAGTTCCAGGTCAGGCAGAAACGAAAGTCGTTCGAACCACCCCTGTAAAGCCACCGACTTTTTGTTACAATCGGTCACGGTACAAACGGCCTTCGTACTTGTTGCGGGCCCTTCGAGAGATATCCTCAGTCCCGCCCGTTCGGTGAAGCCCCAGCCAAAGCCCTGGAGCTCGGTTTGCTGGATGTCGAAATGTCACACCGCAAGAAGGCCGCACGCACGTCATACGCCATCAAGATGGTAGTTATGTTACGGGTCTTTTTGGTGACACCGCACACTTTAACGGTCGATCAATCTGGCACGTACGTGTAGGTACGCCTCACACCATGTTGGCCCCAAACTCTCTCATCAATCTACCAGATGTCTTCAAATTTGTAGCTATTCCTAAAAAAAAAGTTTTGTTGGAAACACTTTGACAGTTCTAATAGCTGTCAAACCAGACACGCGAGTACATTCACTAATTAGTACTACATGATCGGGTGTAAACTAACAACTTAAAACAGTAACATCGCATCGTGTTGCGTTACAATTCACCGCAAAAAAAACCCCGGCTTGCGCAACACCTGTACTCGTTGCAAGGAATGTGCGTACCGCAACCAAATCATTGCGATTAGTCCCGAAGTCGATCAGTTCGCCGAATCGGCGTAGCGTGCGTAATCGTGGCACGCAGATGATTGCCGCATTGGTTGGTGGATCTCGGTAAAGGTGTATAGGGGTTAAGGTGGAGGGCCCGCCAGAAGGATTCTATTGATCGTTCCAAAGAAACTTTTCTTCGTTGCAACAGCAGAAATAGTGGAATTTCCAAATAGTCACGACGCAACTCTTCATTATCGGGTTTGTGAGGTATTTTGGAATGATTTCATAAAATATTGGAAGCATCTTCATGTTTTCTCTATTTTAAAACACATTAGGTCTTTTGGAATTTCCGCAGATATTACTGTCGATGTTAGGCGAACCTCCGCAGAGAGGGTTGGGTTTATAACACGGTTCGTTTGATACGTTTTGATACGTCTTCCAGCATTTTGTCCATTTCGGGCCCCCAGTAGCTACCGGAACCGGTGCACCGACTCAACCGTATCCTGTCCACAAACCGTGCTTGTACACAATCGACACTCGCCAGAAAACGATATGTCCACCAGTGTACCATTGGCACAGGCTCATAAATTGTGCAGATAATGGCCGCTAGTAAAATGGTAAAAGAAAAATGAAAACTCTCTCTTTCGCGCGACGACGGTTAAGGGAAAAATGGCATTCAACGGTGCGGTGCGGTGGTGTTTAGTTGACGAAAGAAAAGCGCATGTGTTATGCATCGCAGACCGGAGGATACGGCCACTCGCTTAGTGACGGTGCCTAACGATCGAACCGTTTCAAAAACAATTGCCAAAAAAAAAACACAGAAATACAACAGACTTCACACCCTCCTTTTGCCCAAGAAACATCCGCCTTTCCGCGAGCTTTTCGGTATGACATTCAAAGCTTTCATCGAGGTTCCGTTCCGGGCAGGTGGGCAAAATGGAAGTCGCAGGAATCAAAACATTAGCGAACGCTTTTAACCGATACGTGAAAACCCCCGTTTTGCTCGTGAAATGAAGGGAAAGCCTCTACCCAACACGAGCGAAACTGGAATAGATTAGCGACGCCGGGCAATAGTTGCTTGACATACCTCATGCCTTGACAACGAAAAATCATCCTAAATCATTATCTGTGTGCGGCCGCGCGCACTGACGGCATCGTTTTCGTGGGCGGATGGGGTTTGGAAAACTGCTCCTTCTTCGAGTGGAAAAATCGAAAGCTTTCTGTAGCAAACGCAAACGGAAGACACACCCGTACGCTGTCATACGTCGTTTGTGCGGTGGCGAATGTTGATCGCTTAACCAATTGTGGAAAAGTGAAATGTTTTTCTTTTGTTTTTTTTTTGTGGGAGACACGTGTGGCTGCGCTGTTACCTCATCGGTTGTAACGGCGCGCACCGATGGTTGATTTTCCCGAGGAAAGTCGTTACCGACGAAACTACAACGGGAAGTAAAACCGCGCGGATGGATAAGCAGGGCGGGTAACAGGCTGGTATTAAACTCAAACCATGTGAAAACGAAAGAAAAAAAAACGAACTCAAAAGGGGAAAAATTAAAACCACACGCTTAAACAATCGCCCGCTCAAGGTTGCGCCGGTTTTACGACAAAAATGAACGTACGGAACCGTTTGCTAGAGATAAAGAACCCATCTAGAATGGGAAACTGGGCAGTAACAAACCAATCAAAGCACAGCGATGCGTAAATGGAATGCTACTTAATGATGATTAACGGAGGCACTCCGTGCGACCAGCGCGTGACTTGTGGTATTTTGTTAGATTTTTTTTTCTTTCAAACTTTAATACAAGAAAACCAATTGTAAAACGCAGTGTATTAATTCCGGCTTCCATTAGGTACCGTGCCATCCATCATGATATCGCGATTGATTGGAAATCAATCAAAATAATTAAAAAAAAAGCATAAAGTTTTGCTACCATCAAAAGCGATAAAAGTAAACAAAGATCCACCCCTGGACGTCTGGATTGTGGGCAATAAAAAAATCGCTTTTGTTTGCCCCATTGCCCGGACATAATTACAACCGCATCCCTGAACCTTCCACCTTCCCCTTTACCCCTTTCCTCTCCCGTATCTTCCTCTAACGCTTACCTCAGGTGGTGCAGAATCAGTCGGTGCAAAGCTTAATTCGCAGTGTTTCAGCTTGGCTTTGACTAATTAATGGATGGTATAGTCCAATGGGCCAGGCATGCAGAGTGACGGTACGGTTTTCTTTGCGCATCGTTTCAGCGTGCGCTCAGCCATCGAGTGAACGGCAGAATACGCACCGTTTGCTGGTGGACTAAGGTACGAATACGGTTTTGTTTAGAAATGTTTCGGGTGGCGAAGGCAGGATGTTGCGATGTTTCGCCTCTGATAGTGTGGTGGTTCGCTTTTGGGCAGCAGATCCGTTTGCGATTGAAATGTCACTGTCGAGGTCAGATCGGTCGTGTTCCAATCGGCTTAAAAATTTGCGGGAAGATAAAGCCATACCATACCACACAAAAACGCACCAGCGAACAAACAAACGGCCCGGCATGGTCCCTGATGGACAGACAAAAGCGACGCATTTTTACTTTATGCTAAAAGCGATGTGAACGACTTTATGCTATTAGAAATAAGAATTAGATATTGGAAGAACTTCTGGAATGTTTTTTTTTTATAACTCTATATTGAAGTTTCTCGCTATTCTACCGCCAAAGTTGAACTCTTATCGTGTTTTGAATATGTTATGAGAGAAATGAGAGAGGTGCTCCTCTTATGAAGCTCCAATTTCCATCTCCTTCTATTAGTCTTCGCTTATCTTCTCCTATCCAAAAGTGATGCTACTCCAGTTCGATGTCCCATAGATCTCCTAGAAACAAGAATACTCACATAGACCACCATCCTCATCCCGACCGTTCATCTAGGTGCTAGCGTTGTACGCGTGAGGAACCACCAACTCTGTGGGTGTTGCGAAAAGTCCCTAGTCTACATTGGATATTGGAGCTGGATCTGTGTCTCCAGCGAATAGCTGAGAACCGGTTTATACCATTAGCTACCAGAGAGCAGCCAGTCGCATTAATCTGGGTAAGGATCATAATATCACGAACACTCACACGCCACAGATGAGCTACGGTGGTCTCCTGTTGACAGGTCCGCAGCATCCAGGAACCAGGGTATTGGTGTCGCCCTTTAGCACGAAACCCTAAAAGTGTTGGGGTTTTGCAAAAGTGGCCACCTTTTTTTTGCTGCAGAACCCTACACATACGCTACGTCGCAGTGTGAGTGCAGATTTTGTAGCCAATATGGGTTTTGCACGGTGATCCGCTTCTTCCGCGTCTGTCCAGCTCCAGTTCCCTTGTTGGGGGCCTAGCGAATGTTTCGCCCACTGCGATCAAGTCACCGTATTTTGGGGGGTGGGGCTGGAGTTCGAGTCCCCCTCCTCAGTGCCCTGGGATCACGACATTTTGTCCGTTCAATTTCTCTCTCTCTCTCTTACTCTCTCTCACTCTAAGCTGGTCTCACATGCCTAGTACAAAGGTGCCTTTTTTCTCCACTCTATATCTCCATCTCCATCCGTCTGGTACGAGTTGGTGGAGCTTTTTCCCCTTCCTGCCACACCATCGCTTCCGCTACAACCCCCACGTTCGGGGTGGTTCGAACGCTTCGGCGGTGGTGAATGTTATAAAATACAGTGGCGCTGGTAGCGCTGGATACCATTTTGCAAAGACACGTTCCCCAGTGAACACTAGGACGCACCGAAAAAAAAACTAACCAAAACAAAAACACCGTAAGATCGCGATACTAGCTGCAAACGATCCATTTCCCTTACCTCTGAATACATTAAAACGCTTTGTACCGTTCGGTGTGCTGTGTAAGTGTGGTGTGAATCTGTGTGAAACGTGATCGTTCATATCCGTGTTTTATTGGACCCGCATAAGAGTGAACTGTACTTGATCGTGTGTCGTCATGTGCTTGAGAACCAAACTGACAGACAGTTCGATAAGATCTGGCAGTGTCCGGATAAGGGTGCACTCGGGATCTTCCAATCCGAGGTTTACTAGGGAACACGAAAACACTCACACAAACTAGGAGAGTCAGGATCGTGCCATAAACTTCTGTAGAAAAAAAACCAAAGAACACGAGTATGTTGTGTGTTTGTGTGTGTGTACGTGTGCCTGTATGTGTATTCAATCGATAGTTGGAATGTCGTACTACTATCCTGCTTCCTCCACGATAAAATGCCACCGGCCAACGCCAGATAGCTATCCCTATCTCTTTCTCTAGTTGGCACACACCATCAACACACCACAGCTTCTGAAGCGCTCAATGATCCCAGTCGGACCGGAGGGCTTGGCACGCCCGGGAAAATCGAACTGGAACGAAATTGGAAGTAGAAAGTAAAAGTACCGCTCCATCACTGGGCCCGGAGGGAGGCGGCAGCTGGCAAACGATCGTTGGGGGAACGGGTTGAGACTAATAAAATGAAGAGAAAAAACAAAGCAAACAACGAAAACGCGTGCCCGGAATTGAAACGCTGCTTAAGAGTCTCCTCGTTCCGGAGTTTTCTTCTCGCCCCACGCGGTTTCCGATGTCGCGCTGGATTCTAGTTTTTGGGCTACCCTTTACGTTACCCTTCCCAAAATTTCACTTTTATTGATGCGCCGGTTCGAAGCGGATCCAAAAAATTCACATTCACACCCAACGGCTACACTGCGCACCGTGGACAGGGAATTGCTTTCGGTTTTAGAAAGTAGTGCCCTTCCACGGGGGGGTTTTGTTTCCTTCCAATCGACATTCGTGGCCCTTGAAATTGTAATTTTATTACATACCGTATTAATTTACGGTGCTTTATGGTGGCACTGTTCATTTGCATACCTGAACGATCTGCCTTGTTTGTCCTTTTCCGATAGAGGAAAACAGCTTTACGTTTTCACACATCACACCCTGTTGGCTGTTGATTATTCCCGCTCCATAATCCTTTCCATCACTCACCGCCTAATCAAATGTTACTCTCTTTCCTGCCTTTTTTTCCACAGTGTGCATTACGGTAAGCGTAATCGACGTGTGCATTGCGTGTTCGAGGGTAAGCGTTAAGTGCGAAAACGAGTCGGCGACGAAATAAGGAACACCGTTTCAGGACTAGCAACTAGCGTAGATTTGCGGACAGTTGTCGAGCAGCAATTACAAGAGTGTTTTTTGTCCACGTTTGTGTGTGTGTACTTTTTTTAAAGAGTGCGTGTAAGTGCGTTTGTCAGTGTGATAGGGTGGGTTTACACCCCCGAAAAAGAAGAACAAACCAAAGCTCACGAACCGTGGGTGTACCGAACCCAACATCCGGAGTCATTGAACTCCCGATAGGCGTCCTCAGCATCGGCGTCATCACCGCACCGATCAAAAATCCCGTTCTGTGTGTGACGTCATCTATCAGCCCCTAAATCAGCAGCGCTTCACCGGACAAAAAGGGCGCCCAGCTACACAATGCGTTTGCAAGGCACGGTAAGTAGGGGGAAGGCACGAAAACGAAAAGGAAAAATTTGCACACTTTGCAATGCGAACATTCGCAGCTGCTTTCTTACGATAAGCGCAAGATTATGTCCAAGGACGCGAAACTAGATCTCGTATCCTTTCACTCGTGGACGATATATTTTACGTCGCCTGGCCAGGATCGTTCCGTTAATGGGAACGTATTGGATGTAAAACAACAATAACAACTCCCTGCCACAGTGGCACAGTTTCAAGGTACCATATACAGCGCCAACACCTTCACTGCGTCCACATCTCAACACACCCCACCCAGCAGCCGTTATGCAGCTGCTAAACAGCTTCATGCAAGTGTTTTGCGTTTGTGACCAACATACGGTTCGGGAATGTGATCGAAACCAAAGAATAACAAGAGCAGCAATAGAGACAGCAACACCTATTGCCTCACCGTGCCACCTGCCCCCGTCAGCCCCTTGTCAGCCCCGTGTATCAAAACAAGTAAACTAGTTTTTGGACTTCTGCACTGGTACGGAGTGATATCGGCCACTTCGGTCGCCGTTAATTGCCGCACTTCTTTATGTAACTTATGCTTTGATTCGGCTGGTCATGCCTTATTCGATCGAAGGCAATTGCATCATACAATTGCGTGCCGTGACGCAAGCTTACCCCATCAGCGGGGGGGTGGAGGAGGCAGGCTTTGGGGGTTGATGTTTTTGTTTGTTTTACTTTTACTACCACCGTACGATACACGATACCACTCGTGAGGTAAAAAGGGTTTCACATTTCACTTTCCACCAGAACCAAAACACGCGAATGCACTAGCTTTGGTCGTTCTTTTCGATGGCTAAACCACAGGGCANCGTCATCACCGCACCGATCAAAATTCCCGTTCTGTGTGTGACGTCATCTATCAGCCCCTAAATCAGCAGCGCTTCACCGGACAAAAAGGGCGCCCAGCTACACAATGCGTTTGCAAGGCACGGTAAGTAGGGGGAAGGCACGAAAACGAAAAGGAAAAATTTGCACACTTTGCAATGCGAACATTCGCAACTGCTTTCTTACGATAAGCGCAAGATTATGTCCAAGGACGCGAAACTAGATCTCGTATCCTTTCACTCGTGGACGATATATTTTACGTCGCCTGCCCAGGATCGTTCCGTTAATGGGAACGTATTGGATGTAAAACAACAATAACAACTCCCTGCCACAGTGGCACAGTTTCAAGGTACCATATACAGCGCCAACAACTTCACTGCGTCCACATCTTAACACACCCCACCCAGCAGCCGATATGCAGCTGCTAAACAGCTTCGTGCAAGTGTTTTGCGTTTGTGACCAACATATGGATCGGGAATGTGATCGAAACCAAAGAATAACAAGAGTAGCAATAGAGACAGCAACACCTATTGCCTCACCGTCCCACCTGTCCCCGTCAGCCCCTTGTCAGCACCGTGTATCAAAACAAGTAAACTAGTTTTTGGACTTCTGCACTGGTACGGAGTGATATCGACCACTTCGGTCGCCGTTAATTGCCGCACTTCTTTATGTAACTTATGCTTTGATTCGGCTGGTCATGCCTTATTCGATCGAAGGCAATTGCATCATACAATTGCGTGCCGTGACGCAAGCCTACCCCGTCAGCGGGGGGGTGGAGGAGGCAGGCTTTGGGGGTTGATGTTTTTGTTTGTTTTACTTTTACTACCACCGTACGATACACGATACCACTCGTGAGGTAAAAAGGGTTTCACATTTCACTTTCCACCAGAACCAAAACACGCGAATGCACTAGCTTTGGTCGTTCTTTTTGATGGCTAAACCACAGGGCAAAGCATCATTGGACGTTGGCTTCATTATGACGCGCTCCGGTTCAGATATCCTGCTCCTTGGGGGGGTGGGGGGAGAAGATCAAGATGCGGGTGCCATCAAGATCGGTTCCTCGATCGCACTCCGCGATGCTGTACCTGAGCTGGGTTAGAAGATCAAGAAGAACTCTCCCCAAAAAAAACTAGCTCGAAGGACAAACCGAACGAAACGGACCCGCTCGTCCGGCAGATTTCCAGCGTGCGAAAGAAAGACACAGCGCTTTTCGGCGCTTTGGTTCGCACATTTCTTCACGCGCTGACCTTTCCGAGTGTACGAAGATGCTCCCTTTCAGATCTTGACTACAACAGTCGGGTTGCCTACGGCGTGTGCGACCTAATGGAAAGAATGCGCGCCGTGAGAATCTTGCCGTGTCCCGCGCGCCGACTTATACATGACCCTCCCCTTTCGCTCGGTGTTTCTGTTGAACCCAAATGGCCTGTCATCTTGCAGCGATAACACTATATGTGAGACATTGTTTTGTTGTTGTTGTTGTTGTATGTTTCGCTTGCTAAACAAAACGGAAAATGTATTCGGGTGCAATTGAATGTAGAGACCCTGCAGACAGCAAACACGTACGGATGCAATCAGCGTTCAGATGGGCGATTGCAGTGTGACACGATTTGGCACCGCCAGATGAAGATGAGCCGACAAAACGAACGAACGATAGCCATATACTCCACACTGGTGGTACGTCTGGTACGTCACCACATCTACCAGAGTGCTGGGTACACTGTGTGTGTACCGCGCTTTATAGGCGAAGGACGGAAGGAAGGTGGCATGGAAGCGGCACGGGGCAAAATCCTAAAACCAAAAGCTCGAACCCGTGAGAATATGTTTACATTTTGCCACAGCCAACCCCCCTTTTCCGCGGGGCAGTCTTCCCACAATAACGCAGCATAAAGCATAACATGCTGGTGGTGGGCTGCTGGATGGGAGATGGTAAGGTGCGCTCCCGGCTATGCTTTGTTGGTGAGGGGAACGTTTTTGGGGGGCGGAGGGAGGAAGGGGGAGCGAGGGAAGTTGTAATGATGTGATGAGAACGGATCATCGGCCAGCAGCAACAGCAGCATCAACGACGAAGCAGTATTGCTTCTTTTCGAGTGGTTTATATTTTTTTGTAGGTGTCTATCTTGTGCTTCTTCGTGCAACAAGTTGATTTCAAACCAGCCGCAAAGTCTGCCGACGCCATCTTTGTGAGCCATGTTTAGAGGAGGGATGGGGGGCGGGGTGGAAGGACTGCTGATGCTGTGTGTTCCCATCATTTCCCATGCCACCCGCCAAGATGACAATCCGACAGACCCGAAACGCACATGTTATTAAATCAAAGATGGACTCGCGGTATTGATGTGTGTGTGTGTGTGTGTGTGTGTGTGTGTGTGGGAAAAGTGAAGGTTTTTTGAAACCGATTTGACGCGAAACCTCAACCGTGTACCGGAGTGGCCGGTGATTTACGGGTGAACCAATTGACGATTTTCGTGCAACGAACTTTGTCGCCTGTACGGTACGTACGGGCAGACGCGTCTAAATACGCGACTAAATAAATGCGAGATAATTACACCGCGTTCCGCAGTTGCGTCAACTGTTTTTGGAAGCAGCCGCTAAGCAGCGTACGTGGCCGCGATGCAGATCAATGCAGCAGACCAAAAATTATAAAAGGTCGATCGAACGTACCTGTTCGCAAGGAGGGAAATGAATGAAGAGCGTAACGCTAATGGATCTACCAAACTGCTGGCAGAGGAATGGGTTTGCGAGTGATTCGCGCCATTGCGTGATCGGATCGTCCCGAAATCGACTTTCGGTGGTTCAGTTCCCTGTTGTGCGGGTGTCACATCCTTTCAGGTGCGTTGTGCGCCGCGCTACCCGTTAGGCGGCCGCAAAATCAGACTTGCGGCGAACGGGATTAGTGACCCGGCATGAGCTGAATAAGCGGCTGTTACGTAATTCCGCTCTGGTAAGTGTAGGCGCTTCGCAGTTTTCGTCGCCCGTGTCCTTCTCCAATTCTTCCATGCGCGAAACACGCGGGAAGAATTTGTGCGCATGGAGAGGTGCACAGAAAAGGAGCGAAACAGTGAACGCAGCAGCATAAACGTATAAGTCGCACACTAAGCGAAGCACGAATGACGTGATGCTTTGATTTTGTGTGAAATGTGCATGAGCCTGGTTTTATTGTACCACCGTGTATGACCCTTACCTTTACCCTGCTGTGTGTTCTTTGTGCGATGGAATGTGCGGAAAAGTATTGCAATCACGCGTGTTTTTTTTTCGTGCAAAGTTGCACAAACCGTGTACCATGCGTCCCACGACAAGCTTAATTGTTCTTTTGCTAGTAATTTCGCTACTTTGGCGAACGAAACGTTAGCAACAGGTTACATCAGCCCACCGTCATCTGGTCAGCAAACAAAAATGGATATGCGAATGCGCCTCTCCTCACTTATCCTCTGCAGTGCCAGCGCAGCCAAACCAAACAGCAAATATCACAAAACCACGAAACAATTTTCGTCGGTATTATTGCGACGCGTGAAAAATTCTCACCCAACAAATTGGACCACAACAGTGAGCGCATGCGAGCAACAAAGCAAACGAGAGGAACGTCAAGCGTGCGGACCGAACCTTTGTTGGCCTTGTAAAAGCTTAGGCACGCGTTCGGCTTCTGGCCGGTTCCCAAGATTTTGAGGACGCAATTTAACGATTTTGCAAAAAAACAAAAAACGGTTCACCCTGAAAACGTTTGCGATGTGCGAAGAATCTTACGTGTGCATTGGTGGTGCAAACGTGTAGCTACATGTTTGGTGCTTTGCGAAAACCGCATCCTGTGGCACCGAGAGCAAGCAAAACGTGAGCGAAATTGCAAATGGCTCCAATGATTGTGAAAGATAAAATTAAAACAGACGTTCGTTGGAACGCTTTCTCATTCCCATTCTAGAGGGCCAACGGAAGAAGTAATCTCCAATCTCCCCCCGGTGGGTGTGTGGGAAATAATTGCGTTTTGTTTGTCTTTGCTCGGCGCCCGTCGATTTCCTTTCCCGGATACCCGCGAACCACCATAGGCGGTGTGGTTCGTCTCTGGACTTGACCGTGAAGATCGCTGAGGAAAGTACTTCACACGCGTTCCGCAGCTGACGGTGTGGTTGATCGCACCACGCTCGTTAAGAGCACCCGTAGGGCTGGGGACGGCGGTGCGGATAACCGCTCGGGAAAAAGGGCAAAACAGCGAGAACGAGAAGGTAATGTGGAATATGTGTGTGAATGTGTGTGTGTTTTTTTTTTGTATCTCCCTGTTTTGCTTCCGTCCCGCTCAGCTGCCACTGGGGCGAACTGTTGCCTGGTAACGGGATCCCTCGTAATGACGAGATTGAAAGTGAATCTGAAATGGCAACAAGCGACGAACCCGCAACGCCCGTCGTCATCCGGTATGATGCCGGTACACCACTCGCGCATATGTGTGTGTGTGTGTTTGTATTTCTCGACGTTTAAAGGCCGTGTGGCCTACAATAGGGGAGCAGACGTAGTGACATTGCGTTACCGTCACAGTTTGGCGAGAAATGGAACGCCGTTCGTGCTCGTTCGGAACGTCTTACTTAATCGAAGACGCCATGTTTCTCACCTGCTACAAAGCTGGGTAGAGAGCGCTGTTAGCTGCACGACCCGTTAGCTTTACTGAAAGGGATCGATTTTCAGCTATTCGGACACATAAGGTATCGGATTTCAATCTAGGGCAGCTGGACATTCTTAAACACTTCTGCTCCTTGTCTTTCACTCGCACTTTCCATCTCGCTGTCGCCTTTCGGTGATGCTCCATGTTGACTTAAATGTCAAGGATGAGGGCACGTGCTGTTGCTCGAACTGGCAAGCGTAGCGTAGAATACCGAAGGGGAAGAAATAGAAGAGAAAAAAAACACAGGGCAGAACCTGAAACAAGGTGCCCGTGCCCGTGCTTGGTAGAAGAATGGCATCAAATGTTGGCCCACAAATTGATTGTTTCGGTCACAAAATTACCACGGTAACCGAAGGTTTGGGTAAGATTTACTACCTTGAATCGATGGACCCCGGGGGCGGAAAGTAGAGGCAGGGAACCCAATTTTAATTACCGTTCCAGCAGCCGTTTGCTGAATATTATCGAACATCGTTCCAACATACGACCAACAGGACGCCATCTTGATTTACACGACATTTGGTTGGATTCGGTCGCAAGCGAGAAAAGCGATAAATCTCGACACGAAACTAGTGCAGCAAGTTTCGGATTCGGTCCGAAAAGGCCTAAAAAAGCATCGATGCAATCCAATCATCCCGAAAAACGTCCAAAATGGTTGCTTTTTTTTCGAGAAGTTGCTCCATTTTGCTTGTTTGCTGAGCAGAATTAAGTTCTTCTCGGTTTGCTAGGGTGATGTTTGCGAAACATAAACCACTTTATGGTGCCGGTGCAGCATTGCTGGACCAATGCCAAAATGGGCAAATTCTGTGCGCGCGACTTCGATGGAAAATTCAATTAAAACTTCCTGCAGACCTCCCATCCCCCTGAAGCTCTATGCTTCACCGCCGACCCCTTTTGCCGTTAGTGTGCGAAGCTAATTTAAATGCGTCCTCCTCGGGTTATGGTTTTTGGTGCGGATGGATCATAAAAATCTTCCAAAAATTTGCTGCTTACGGGACACCGTTCGAGCTAGAGCTCGTAAAGATAGATTGTTAATAATGTTCGCATTCCGCCCCCGGCGGGGAAAGAATCCAAGGCTCTGCACATCTGCTAAAAGTCTACGGGCATCTTCATCTGACGTTGCATCTTTCTCGGGTTTAGGCTGTGTTTCCGATTTTCTGTTACATTTTGTGTCTTGACACGGAAAAGCGAGAGCGAACGTTTGGAGACGTAGCCAACACACGAATGAGTCTCGAGATTTTAACTGCTATTCTGACATTTCCAATCGATAGTGCCAAGCCAATAAAAGCACAATCGCTGCAAAATGGTTCTACCGGATTGTCGGAAGTCATTGACGTTCGAAGTACTCTTGATGCAGGAATCCGGAAACAATCCGCTTGCCTGCTTGCTCCAGGTACCTTCCGTCATCCGCAGTCCGCCGCATGGTTATACTAATCTGCAAGGAGTACGATGGAGTAAAGGTATATAAACGGCAGCAGTGTTCCAGCAAAATGCGGCATTCATCTCCATTAGTTCGATCGCTCAGCTGCATAATTGCACCTCGCCTTAGAGCAGTCGCTGACAGCAGCGACCCACCGTCACCAACATTACCGACCGCGGGAGTGGGGGGCGTTTGCCACCGAAACAGCAACGCTTGCTATTAAGTCGCAACAGCCCATTAGCACAAGCCGCACAGCACACGGGACCGATTGTACCACCTCCATCCGCTAGCGAACCGTTTAATTCGCTTCAGTCACCCTTTTGTGCGAGCTACCAATTTTCTCCGTACACGCTAAAAAGGTTCACCTTGCCGCCTCTTACGTCCTCCTGCATACCGTCCATATGTGTTTGATTTATTAATGAAAAGCAATTTCCACGGTGGTCCCGAGATGGTAAGGGTTATTGTTTTTTTTTCCTCCCTTTGCTTGCTTCCTTTACAATGGTTTGTTTGATCCAGTCGCTGGATAGATGTTTTCTTTTCTACCGGGTCCCGCGCGGTACGATAGCCCCGCAGATATTGGGTGTGCTTGGAAGTGATTATTGCTGTCATGAGCCACAGCAATTCCCAACCATCAACCAGCGGTGGCGAACGTAATGCCGGGATTGGCATTTGCATTTTTTTCTTCTTCTACACTTGAAGATGCTACTCTTTACCCCTTCGGTATCATCCCTCCCAGGCCTTCTTTGAACCATCCGAAACACCGCGTACAACCCCTTCCTGAAAAGCGATAAATTTCCATTTTCACTTGCAAACCACCTCATTGCCGTCATTTTGGACCCGGTGGTAGGTGCTTGGGGGAGGGTGTTGGAAGCAGGAAGTTAAATTTTAATTACGTTTAGCATTCGTTCCTGTTTCCCTGTGTTGTGCTTTTGTTTTCTGCTGCACTTGGCACTTTCTTCTTTCTTTTCTTTACCATTTTTGCCGCCGTGATGAAGCAGTGGTAGTAGCAAACCCCCACCCCCTCCCTCCCACGGTGCGAACTAATAAGACCATCAACCCTTCGTGCAATCACTTTCGCGGGTATGAGATAATAAAGATTTATTTAAAAAAAAATAACCACCCTGCGTTACACACTTGACGTTGGGTCGCTTTCAGTGAATCTAATTATTCTTGAACACGTCGGAATAAGTTTGCGGTTGTTGTTTTGCCGTATCAAACCGTCAGCCGAGCGTCCGAGGTTGGAATGAATATTAATCGCACTTTTGCGCAAGAGTATACGTGCCTCGGGGGGAGTTCTATGTTCGAATCGCGCAAATACCAGTTCCTAATGACAATTCCCCCGTAATGGGCGCCAATATTCCAAATTTTTAAATCATATTCTTACATTTCCTTTTTTTCTCCTCTCTCTCTCTCTCTCTCTCTCTCTTCTCTCTATCGCAGTGGTTAACGTTGGCGGTGGGTATTGTGGTGTTGGCAGCTGCAGGTGAAGCACAGACGCGCCGTCAGCTGCGTGTCCGACCGCGTGTCCTCGCGGCTCCATCCAGTGCGGAGTATGTGGACAGTGCGGAAGATGCACAGCAGGACAATCGTCCCCAGGCCCAGCAGTACTATGCCCGGGCTCAGGAGCGGCTCGGTGATGTGGTGTTGGTAGCCTCATCGGATGAAGATTATGGCGGTGGTCAGTACGGTGCACCGGTAGCAGCAGCACGGCCCCGTGCCGACACACAGTATCAGCGGCCGGCGGCCAAGAGCACTACGGCAGCCCCATTAGCGGCCCGCCAGAAGGCGGCCGCAAGTGAATCGCGCGCACCACCAGTACAGACGATCCGCAACTACAGTAAGGTGAACGATGACGGTTCGTTTACGTTCGGCTACGAAGCAGCCGACGGTTCGTTCAAGGAAGAAACGCGTGGTACGGATTGTGTCGTGCGCGGCAAGTACGGTTACATCGATCCGGACGGTAACAAGCGTGAGTTCACGTACGTGTCGGGCAATCCGTGCGATCCGAACAATCCCGACGGCAGCGAGGAGGAGGAAAACGATCGCTCCGAAGGTGGACAGGACGATTCGAACGAGAACGTGCCACAAAACTATCCGGTTCGGCGTCCGGTTGCCATCGCTCGGCCAACCTCCGCACCTGCCCGCCATCATTCGACACCCGCACCAACACCGGTACGTCCCACGACCACTGTGTTCCAAAACGATTACCAGGATCGTCGCCAGCAGGAATCGGCTGCCGATGGTGAGGAGGAAGTTCAGATTGGACAGCGTGGTTCCTCTACCCGTCCGGCGGCACGACCATTCGCCGGCTCCGTCACCACAACCCAGCGTCCCCGTGTACAGATTGTAAGTACTACGCCCAACCCGACCCCAACCCTCTACCACAATCCGGCACCATCACCACCGCAGACAGTGCTGCCGGTGAACATCACCCCCAAGCCGGTGTACCGTGTATCACCGCTCCCAACCCAACCAACCCTTGCGCCGACCACCTACCGACCAACCTCCCCAAGTACGCGCGGACCGTCAATTGACTTCGAGGCCGAGTTTAAGCGATTCCAGGCAGACAACAAGCTGCCCAGCCCATCGACACCGTCCGCACCGAGCACCGCACCGAAACCCACCGGATCGCCATTCGGACGTCCGTCCGGTCCGCAGCTGGCCACCGGTAACCCGATCTACCAGTCGCAGCTTATCTTCGATCCTGCCTCCGGTCAGTACGATACCGCACTGTACCAACAGCTGCCCCAGAGCGATGGTGACTTCCAGCTGAACCACCGCATCCAACCGTACGTTGCCGGACCGCAGCACCATCAGCAGCAGCAACATCATGGTGCCGGACAGCTTGTCACACTCGAGCAGCTACAGCAGCAGTCCCCACTGTACCGCTCGCAGCCATCGCCGTCGGTTGCCGGACGGCCACCGGTAGGACCGCCCACCGTACAGATCCCGCAGCAGCTCTACCAGAAGCAGCAGAACGAACTGCAGTTCATCAACAGTCAGCAGCTGTTCGCCCAGCAGCTTGAGCTGCAACAAAGCCAGCTGCGTGCTGATCGGCTCGAGGCGGCCAAAAAGGTAACGGGGCCACCAATGCACCGCTTCCAGCCGCAACCGCAGCCACAGCAGCAGCAACAGCAATACTACTTCATCCAACCCCAGGGTCCACCACAGGGCGCACCCGGACAGATTGATGCGTTCCTGCGGGGTCACAACATTGAGTACTAAGAGCTGAACGACAGATTGTATCCCAGCCGTGGTAATGCCACACCCGCTGGAGGTTCAGTTTTGGTGTTTTTGTTTTCTTCTCTCATTCCTTTTTGCTAGTGTGCGTGTGTTTTGAGTAATGTTTTATTATTATTTCATGTTCTACACATATTTCGTTACATGCACACCTTTGTAGTTGCATTCGTGAAGCCATTCTAAGGTTTCTATGTTTTTTTTCTTTTGTTTTGTTTATTTATCAAATTGTTTCCTTGTATTGCATTAGCATCACGTTGTGTTCTATTCCTTTCTTCACTTTTCCTTTTTTCATTGCTTGCTCTATTTTCTTCTTTCTTTTAAATGTTTTCTTATTTATTCCTTCTTTTTCTATATCATTTTTCCATTTTTATATCTTAGTATACGCACGCTTTTGTGTGATACTCCTGCACAGTAGAACTACTTATTATCTTCTCGTGCTCTTATCAAAATTTCCGCCCACACACACACAAACACTATGGATATGTCTTTTCAAGATACCGGCACCACCAACGTGGTTTCCATGACTTCCAATAACAACCCTTCCCCTCTTCTTTTCGCTAAGAGACAAGTACTGTAAGACTATTTTTTACTCTACGTTAAGGACAACATTAAGCATTAGCCGATCTGCGTTTGTCGATCAGTGTGACGGGTGGCCCGTGTCGTATTGAATCCGAGATTGAACGAGCAAATGGAACAGAAATAAAAACGAACAATTGAAAAAAGCACACCGCAGAACGGAACAGTAAATAGTGCTCAAACGGTGAAACAAAATTGTGCGAGCCCTGTGTAAAAACGCACCACCCCAAAAAAACCGCCCTTCCCAATAGCGTTTATCTGCGAGTTGTACATGTAAGGATCAATTAACATATAAAAAAAAGAAAGAACAGTAACAAAAACGACGAATACGGTAACGAAATAAATAAAGGAAAAAACGTTCGAAACAAAGCTACAAGTCTTCTTTTGTGTTCACTTGCGGCAAAAACATTGGTAGGAAAGAAATTGTACGTTGAACGGAACGCAACAAAGAAGGTTTGCCGTCTACCGGTGGACCTTGGTGTGAAGAGCGTGAACACAACCACCGGTGGGTGAGTTTTTCTCGATGAGCGACTTACGCTGTACTGCCTGATGTAGGTGCAATGAGCTGCCATTTTGTTGCGGTCCAACCAAAGAGTACAATAAGGCCCTCCGCAGAACGCGATTGCGCCCTTGGTATGGTAATGGGCGTTGGCGACGGCGTACCGATTCGACCGCAAAAGGCTCGCCGCACATCAAGCCGCAAAGAAAGGTGACGTGCGAGTAGGTGGTACCTTGGGTTTGACCTTTGAGTTTGAATGTTACTGTTGTTGTGTCTCAGCACCGAGCCTTCCACGTTGCACTGCAACGGTTGTAACGAGAATGTAATAAATATGTCCCCCAAAAAGCCAAAGGTGGACCGAGGTGCTGAAACTCCTTGCATGCTTAGCCTACGGTGCATGGGTTCCGAAAAAAAACACACATTTTGGATCCGGGGTNGTTGTGTCTCAGCACCGAGCCTTCCACGTTGCACTGCAACGGTTGTAACGAGAATGTAATAAATATGTCCCCCAAAAAGCCAAAGGTGGACCGAGGTGCTGAAACTCCTTGCATGCTTAGCCTACGGTGCATGGGTTCCGAAAAAAAACACACATTTTGGATCCGGGGTGCACGCTGTACTGGTTTGCTTAAAGGCAACCGGATTGGATGCCGGACGGTGAGTCACCAAGCAACGCCCCAACGGGTAATTTCGGTGTGGAATGCGAAACACTCGTGGTGTGACAGCTGGCGCGAGTAGAATTTATTAGAAAGGCACGTCGCTAGTGGTGACTAATGTGACCAAGAATTCGATCCAGTTGCGCGAACGGGTAGGTTCGGTGATAATAATGGAGCACCCTTCCAAGGACGTTTGAGATTGAAAGTGGAAGAAACCGGACTTGGAGCTAGATTTGCTACCATCGAGATAATTCTCAGAATGAAACAATCTTATGAATTAACAGTACATACCAGATAGCACGTGTTTAAGATTACATCTCGCCTGTCTAGTAACGCGAGTTCTGAGCGTTAAGCGTTAACCCCCAAGTACTGCTCTACCTTCCAAAACTGAGCAGTAAAGAAATGTAAATTGATCGAGATCTTAACGTGCATATGAGACGGTGGACATAATATCTCCAATTTTATCACAACACAAACACACAAACACACACATAGAAGAAAACAATCCCATTCATCATCATGTCGTGAAGGTCACCGGTACTAAATCTACCGTTCCAATGTTGCATTCATGGTACCACGTGCAACCTGTTTTGGGGTGGCGTGTTATTGAAAAAAAAAGACAACAACACAGAAGGCTTATTTCCAGCGGCAACCTAGACCACGGTGACCATCAAACTTTGCCCCAAATTCGCTCTTCCCCGTTACGTGCTCACTTCGCGCTCGCCCGAGGCTACCCATCAGTCACCGGGTTAAGGTCCAACTGTCCGAAAACTAACCTCAACAAAATTAATGAGAGGATAAGCCCGGGCAGGGGATGGTGCTCCGTAGGAAAAGTAGATCCGTATCGATGGGGTTTTTTTTGGGGACATTAAAAAGGAATAGAAGCGGTACATGAGCTAACAACACGTAAGCAACACACTATGCCCCGAGGGCATGTGTAGTTGGAATCAAGGATATATGGTAGCGAGGCGTTACGAAATCGAACTCTGAATGCACTGAAATCGACTCCAAACCGGCAAAGCAAAACCCGTTATTAGCAGCTATACAGCTACACATTCATACACGAACTGTAATGAAATGTTTATCAAACCATGGTACCATGGCTTTTCCAGCGCACTATCTAACGCTAACGCGTCCAAAAATTCATCCACTAACGCGCGAGGTCGTCCAGGGGTTACGCATTTCTCTTTACGGCAGAAAGGCCTTCTCGCCGATTCCATCACTTACTTTCGCGACTGCATAAAATGCAGCTCACATACGCGTTTAGCGACGTTGGTATATTTTACGTAAGCGCTTCGATCAGCACCGGCTCAGAAATTGGCCCCCGAATCACTGTGGTTCCTAGTGTACGAAACGTAGGGAGCTGGACAGAGGGAGAAAGTGCAAAATGACGCTGTCGAAGGAAGAAGAAAAGTGTTGGAAATCGGTAGTAGTAGTAATAATAATAATAAACGCTCGATTAGCCATTTGCTAGAAATGTCACTTGGAAAATGTGGTTATTTTTTTCCCTTCCTTTCTTTCGAAAGCTCCCATTCCTCTGTGTCGGTGTCTTCATCTCGCGCTTCCTCTTCGTCGTTCGTGCCGCTCGTGCACGCTGCAGATGATTCCAGACCGTACATGATGGCTTCGGTAGCAAATTGTGCAATTGATTGAGCGATCGCACTTTTCCGACGCGCTGAACTGGGACGAGACGTAGTTTTTTGTTGTTGTAGTCAGGTTACGAAAGAGGAACCTTTTGCTGAATTTGTTTGCTGTTTGGTTAATGTTATTGATTGTTGCACAAGTCTGATACACTCAGCAAACGAAAATCAATAAACAAACGCTTCGCCAACGGTAGGTTATGTGTGTGTAGAATAATTATAGTACCGAATGGAATGACACTTGAGGCATCATCTCCTCGTCGAAGGTGTGTAGTCGCTAGGATCGGACGGGATATGTGTGTGTGTGTTATCGTCTTTTGACAAGGAGGATAGTTTGACAGGCTGTCAGTTGGATGGGTACTACTGTACGGTGACGTAACCGGTTACTACGTTTCAGCCCGTCGAAGAATGTGCGTTATGCCGCAAGAACACGCCCGATACCTAATGTTGACACAATTGCGTCAGTGCGCTACTCCAAAGACTTCCAAAGACTCGAAATGCTTGCGGTTTTTCCGTGCCCTAATTGGATGTCCATTTCGTTTGGCCGATGGTGAAAGATTGGCTCCATGATGGCGATCCGTTTTCGTAACGCATGCCAGAAGCACCATTCTCGGTGAGTGTTGTGTTTTCGTACAAGGAAGCACAAACCGACCCGGGGGGAGTTAGTTTAGAAGCATTTTGAGTTTAGCGAAAGACGAAAAAAAACAAGCTCTCACGGCTTATATCTTCTGGAGGCGGATGCAAAACGTATTTACACTGAGGGAACACAAATCAAACCGATCCGGCCGAAAACTCGCCTAACCGGATGTAGTGCCATTCGCACGAGGCCATTTTATTTCCGGGCGAAGGCAAAAACCCTGGGCAGGGAAAATTCGTGCGGACAGGTTTTCCATGTCAGTACGTACGAAATCTTGCATATCTTGCGATCGCTTATCGTAAGGTTAAGCTGCACGGTCTCGGACATACCTGTTTTGTGTTTGTGGCGTAATGTTAGCTGCAATCGTATACTTTCCAGCAGTCCGGGAGGGATGTGAAACTGCCTCGAAACTCGTGCGGACGGTAATTATGATCGCACTTGGGAGCAAAAACAAAAAAAAAACAATGTTTACGTATGCAATTCCGGCTGTGAAGCCATTTTGACTGCAGTTAAAGACATGCCATGTTAAACAATTGTTGCATGCTGCAAGGGAAGAACACAACCCGTACCAGTTGCCCATGGCAACGCGGCTCAGTAGCAAGTATTGGGCGATCTTGGAATACGGTATTCAAGATGGCGGTAGCGCTAGTCGTATCGCTACGAGTTGGACACGAATTGCAAGATTTCATATTTGCGTAGGAAAGCGGCTTAATATCGGTGAGATTTTGTTACCATAAATACCACGAACCCTCTCTCCAGACACTGGACGGTCTGCCTTTACTGGGAAGGTTAGGATGAGAAGCTACGAGGCAGCGATCATTACCGAGGAAAAAAAAAGAACATATGGCCGCCAAAAAAAAGCGGGTGAGAGGCTGATTAGGGTTTTTGTTTTGCTGTTTTAGTGCTGTGCCTGAGCTAACCTTGAACTTTCGAAGCAGTGGAACTACGTTTCTTGCCACGCGCGAATTTTTGGTATCGTCCGGTCTTTAGCCATCGCTAGAATTGGGAACCGTTGTGACTCATGATAATGCTAAATTCCCCCTCAAGGGGGAAAGGGAAATGCGGGACGTCGGTCCGTTAGAAAGTAGGTGTATTTGCCCTTCTCGGCTTGATTTAACGTATTGTTTCCTTTTGGGTCGCTTTCCTGATTGTGATGAAATCGACTCCAAACTGACAACACGTTCAATAGCCCGCGTGGCTATTGGATCAATTAAGAACACTCAAGGTGACGGAAAACCGTGTTGACAACGGGGCTACGTCCACGTACAGCGCGAAACGGAAACATATCCGGGAGAAAGGAAATCTAAAACCCGAACCGTTGTACCGTGAAGAATTCTATCTCAGCGACTCAGAGACTTTGCATTTGTTTGTGCGTTTTTTTTTTCTCTCCCTCTCGCCCTCTTCTATATCCTAAGCACAGTGTTTCATAGTCCAAAAAGCACCCAGCAAACCCTAATTCACGCATTCCACACATTACTCAGCCCTGGCCTGTAATCGATAGCTAAGTTAATGACAGAAAAAAGAAAAAACACGATTCCGTCACCAACCAGCCAATGCCATACCGGCTGCGCGGTATTGCATCACACCTCTGACACCCGCAGGCAAGTCCCCATACGCATGATGGTGACGCATGATCGCAACTAGATGGGGCTATTCGATCGTACAAAAACTAAGTGTCGAACTGAGCCACATCGCGTAATCGCGACCGTACTTTAACGATGAAAAACGGTATCAAAACCGCATTTCCCCTTTCTGCACGTCGGGTGGCGTAATCGTCGCGCGAAATTATGCACAGCACACGGTAAGACAGGCAGCACCTTTAACTTCTTGCTGGTGGCTAACAGTAGTGGTAATGACATGCGCCAACGTTGCCCTCTAAGCTCGATCGGACCCCTGTCTGTAGAACAGGGGTAATGGAGGACGATGAGGAAGTGTCTAAACATGATCCAGTATTCATGTGGTATTTACCGACGACCGCAGGGAGCTTTTTGATGCGATATGATTATTTTACTAATGTGTTTTTTTACAAAATTGCAAACAATTGCAAAATAATGATATCTCAAAAAATAAGGAAGCGTGAGCATTTGTTGCTATCTGTCAAAATATGTCAAGAAAAAACTTCACACCAACAAGAAGTTTTCCTGGGAATTTTAGAATGAAATCTAGCATAGTAAGCAAAATCCTTTTTTCTAGTAGTATATTTAAGTAGACAAAAGAGCTTTATACTCAAAAGCTTTCGAATGCTTATTCGAATGCTTTCATTCATCGATCGCGTTTTCCACAAATGTTGAAATAAACCCAAACGTAAAAAGCATCTTATTGTCTACCAAACTACTTACTATATAACAAATTTATAATTTATAACTTATACTTCTTTTATAACAAAAACAAGTAAATAAACAGGATCTGATAGTATCCTTATTGGGACAGATTCTGTTGCCGTAACACAGGTGTAATACACGTTGAGAGCAAACTAATACAAAAGCTGTTATACAGTTTGCGCCTAGTAGGTATGCAATGTCTTCTTAAACACGTCATACAGCTTAAAAGCTTCTCGTTGACTATTTAGCGAAACTTTAAGCTTTTTTTCACCCTAAAAAACAATAGAACATATATTTTCTTTGTTTCGCTTGTGCTTTTTTGAGCATAAGTATGTACAAAACAGGGAATTGAGCTTTTTCTTTATTGTCTTTATTGTTTATTGTTCATGTTGTCTCTTTTTATCTCTCTTCTTAGCTAAACGGCCTGTAAGGTTATGCCAGCCATTTCTGGCTTACTAGGCTTACAAGACTTAATATTTTGATAAATCACATAAAGCTCTGTAAATTATTGGCATTGTCCTAATAAAACATAGTCAACACTTTACACATGCAAATAATTTTCAAGCCACAATCAAGGACACTGGTTTATAGCGACAACATATTTTCGCCAAAGTTAAACAGTTTCAAATTTCGGGTGAAATGATTACATATACCCACAATGCGGTATCGGTCAAATAAATCTCACACACTTCACGCTCACCGTTGACACCCGCACACTTTATAATAGCTCGCACATGGCATATGTGTGTGTATGTAGTAAAGCTGCGATTCGCATAAACGCTCCATTTTCTTCGAAAACTGCTGACGAAACTGACAGCCAATGGCGGGATGAACCGCGTAAAGCATGACTCTATTCCGGCAGCTGCATTTCGACACGGCCCACGCATTTTCCACCCAGCCAGACGGGCCCAGCGCTTGCATTTGGTTGGAATGTGAAAATATATGTCGTGATATCCCGATTGCCATCCATTAACCCGTGTGAAGGCGCCCTTGGGATGAGGTTGGTGTGTGGGTAACATTTGCACTCGTCACATGTTTTTCGATTCCATTGTTTCAGCCGTTTTGTTGCTTGCTGTGACTGACTGCGAAACAACGAAGAAATAGCAACATATATGGAGGAAAGAAAAAAAACAACAATGAACCTTAACGACTTCCTCACTGTTGTCGACATACGTGAAAAATCGCTCCAAATCGATTGCACATAGGCGGCACAACTTTGCTCTGCCGGGATCCGTACATTGTCACCTACGCGAACACCCACAATTGGGAAGCAACAAGAAAATTGTAGTCCATATTTTGTCGTAGATACGTTAGATCATTTGTTCTAAATATTTTTAAATTCGTAGGGTAAAACGTTGGACATTCTTCCCTTTTTGCTGTTGAACAGTAATGCATCTATGTATTTTTTGGAATTTCATTAGACATTGTGTTCTCCTTAAAGCTTTCTCAATTCATGCAGCTTTAAACAGGAATGATTTCAGCTAGTTGAAATTCTATAAAGTAGAAAGGATTATAAATCTACCTGAACAAATTAAAATTCAACTTGAACAGAAAATGGAGAAATCTAACTTTACAACTTGCACTAGGAAAATCTGTATACAGTGGAACGCCGATTATCCGTGCTCATCGGGACTCAACCCTGGCCGGATAAGCGAATGTCACGGATAATAGGCACAACTCTTTTTATTGATATATATTAGTATTTAGTGTGTAATGGGTAGACTTTTTTTCTAAAGCTGGATGTTAATTTTCTTAGGTGTACTTTGCAAAATAAATCTGTTCTTTTTTTATTTATTTTTTTTCAATTTGAGCGAATTGTATCATTCCCTATTGAAGCTTTTATTTCTTGCCATCATCGATTTTGCATTTAATATGTCAACTCGCCTTTAGAGCTGTCATTTCCGAGCTGCACGGATAATGGGACCGCCGGATAAAAGGTATCCGGATAATCGGCGCTCCACTGTATTTAGTATCTTTCTCTCAAATTGCCTGTTCGATGGTTTACATAAATGTTGTTATTGATTTTTGTTGCTCTTTTTTATTTATTAAATTTTAAAGGGTTCTGAGTTGTAGTCTCTCTTCCTCTCTCTCTCTCTCTCTCTCTCTATCTCTCTCTCTATCTCTTTCTCTCTCCTGTTGACCTTAACGACCTCTAAAGTCACGCCGGTCACCTCTAAGTTCTGGCTTACAGGATTTTTTTTACTGCGTAGCCAGGTTGTCAGTCTTCGACGCCGTTTATCACATACACCACCGGGTCGCACCGAGTGAGCACTGCAATTGTAGTGATGCTCTTTAATAGATACGTGCCGGATTAGTTTACTGGCACTTTTATTTCTATTGCTGACCTTTTTCAAGATATTGTTTCAGCTGGATTTAGAGTGTATTACTTTGACAGGTTATTGTTTACCTTCAGTAAGCACATTTTGTATGTCGCATTAGGAAAATAAGCGACGACTCTCGGATGTTGCCAATGTTGGGAACAATGAACAGAATTCTGCTCTTTTTGAACCATATACCAGACTGTCCCTTACCATATTGCCCGCATACACCACTGGCATGTTTTATTTATTGGCAATTAAAGAGAACGCCTTCTAGTCGTACCGCAACATGATGAACAGCCCGGTTCCAAAGATGGTCCTGATAGCGGATAGCCTTCGTGCGGCAGTTAAACGATTTTAACTGCCACGTAAAGTACATCAGCAAACTCTTCACGCCCAAAAAAAAAAAACAAAAACGGTCCCAAATCAAGGTGACGTCCGTTTTGCAAGTAACTAGCAGATATGCAGATGATGTGAGTCGCATGGTGACGCAGTTTATTTCTGTTTTGTTTGTCGACATTTTTTCTCGACACCTTGTCCAACCATGTCCGCCATCGGTACAGGTACCCCGTATTTTCCGAGCGCCAAAAAAAAAGTTCTTTCCATTAGCTGGCCACTTCAAGATCGCGAAAATTCACCCATTTTACCCAGCCGACCCACCCCTCCCCGCCCGGTGTCCTGATGCGTGTGCGAACCACAAACGCACATACAATTAACGCACGGTGAAACATGAAAATTGAGAAAGAAAAACAAAATCAAGCATACAACAACTGAAACGAAACGATGCAACA
>CM028102.1:19595775-19613032 GCA_016170015.1 Anopheles longipalpis
GGGGGTCCCCGGAGAGTTCCTCGCACTGTTTGGTGACCATACGCCAAATGCACAACACAACTGCTACTGGGTGGGCGTCTTTTTATGGTGAGAACCTTCCGTTATTGTCGTTAAATTGACACGATGCCATTCTCGTGCGTCGTGGACCATTCCTTGCAGCGAGGCCGTTTGCTGTTCTTGCATCACCCTTAATGTACATGTGCGTGTATGTGTGTTTTTGGTCCGACATGTGGAAATGTTTTCCACAGCCCCAATACCACCCACACTTTTGTAGGAATATAAAACAGTTCCATTGAAGTTTTATTTTTTATTTTAAACAAATCTCCAAAACTCTTGTGCTTTTTTCCCAGCAATTCTCGGAAGATGAATATCCTTGGATCCAATCGAAATCGCGCGTGAACGAAATATGGCCTCCTGTCAACCACAACTGCTCCAAACACTAGCTTTACTACCCTGTCACGGTTGTTGGTGCTATAGATAGGAAAAAAAACTGTGCCCGTATTAATCATATGCGCGCACACACGCTCGACATCTGAACAAGCGACGAACCCCACATTGCTCATGCCTCCTACGCATGACGGATCGCGCGCGTTGACAAATCGGGTACCGATTCACGTGGAAAATTGCAAACACCACCGCACACAGCATACAAAAAAAAACCCCTAAAACAAACCATGAAAAATCGTGCTTGCGTCAAAAGGATTTCGTATGTTCCCGTAACGCTTCCACACTGTTTAAATCACTCAAAAAACGATTTCAATTGTTTTGCCCTTTTGCGCCGCTTCTTGGCAGGATTAAACAGCAGGCTGTTGCGACACCGTTTTCGGACCATTTGTTTTGTGCAAATTGGACTGGGTGCGTCAAAAATTAAAAAAAAACACAAACATCTCATCACACCTTTGCTGATGGGATAATTATGGAGTGTTTTGCCTTTTTTTCTCTTTTATTTTAATTTTTGTAGGTGATCTCAATATTGCTCCACAACATATGACCCTCAGCAACGGTCTAGCGAATGTTTCGTACTAATCATCAAAATGTGATGATGAATTTTTCAACATTTCTTTCTCTTTCTCTCTCACTGTATTTATTTCTTTCTCTCTCTCTCCGTCAATGTTACGCCCTTTTCGAAGCATAATGATTGTTTCCTTTTCACCATCGATCTAAAGCATAATTAATTTCATACCAACGCGGTTTCGACCCAACCCAAAACCCGGCGAGGTGGCCTCCTCATTTTGCGCCCTGCTTGATGCTGTTTGACTTTTCCATTGAGCGATTACGAAAATGCGAGCTTGTAAATAAATGCACATTTAAACCACTCGCAGGTATTACATTTTTATGCACCGAAAAGGGGTATTTTGGGGTTGGAAGGGTAACACCCTGTCCGCTGCTTAAGGAAGTAGGTCTTTCCTTTGTGATACGGCCAGCATCAAACACTAAACAGCGCAGTGCAGCAAACGGGTCACCGAGCATAAGTGCGAACGATAATGTACCGGGTCGGGTTCGTCGCTTGGTCGGTCTATGGAGTCGAATTAATAATTCATGCTTTCGCGCTTGCGGTGCTCGCGTGTCTCGTGTTTTGGACGATTGCGTACGGATGGAGATTGCGCTAGCGCGAACGTACCCGTAGCCAGCGGTTGGTAAGTAGCAACATTATCACGCTATCGCGAGCTGCGATCTTGCGAGATTTCGACAGCCCAGGTATGATTCGCTTTGCCGTGCGCTATGATTAGGATTGTGTTTATCACCAGACCAACCAGTTCACATTGCGGTAAATTGTTGCAGCTTTAGATAACTGTAAACTGGTGACCTAAATCCTTACCCTTGTTATGTTGTTTCTTCCCGAATGCAATTTTCAGATTTTCAATTTTTTTCTTCAAATTTTAGTTTTTACAATGTCGCTTCCATATCATTAAGTCTAATGTTAAAACTTATATTACTTTAATAATAGCACTACCGCCTGGCCGTTCTTCATGAATATAAAAAAAGCTTTAATAATAATAAAAATAAGAATAAAAAAATATTTTAATAATTTCCATGTCCAAGATGGATAGCACAACAGCATGAGCTATTAAAAATGTAAAAAAACAATTGAATCCTAATGATCTTGCTATCGATTTAGAGAAATTAAGCTGATTTGTCTAACTCGTTATCAACGATGAATAAAAAACTGAAAGCCATCATCATACCTCCAAGAAACCACTACCATAGTAGGCTGGCTAAAGTGGACAATAGGCGCACCAAACTAGCTTCCATTCGTCCGCATGCCCAAAAACTCCCTTTCGCAGTGTGTTTCCTTCGGTGCCCTTTCACCCCGATTAGCACGCCTGGCTCGTATGCGTACACGTGTGCACACCTTGTTCCGTGTGCACCATTAGTCTTATTTGTTAGTATTTTCTCTCCATTGTGTTTTCCTACGCTTTTGTCTTTTAGATCCATTCTTAGTGTACATCTCGCCCAAACCCTTCCCCCTCCACGCTCCCTCTCCGGCCCTTCCATTCGTAACAACAAAATAAAGAGCTTTCCCGCAACCGGGAGACCTTCCGATTTGGCCTCTTGTGCTGTTGCTGTGTATTACTTTTTTCCCCTGCTTCACTCTTGTGTTTTGCGTGTTCTGAGCAGTGAACGATTGCAGCAACACCCCCAGCCACCAGGATTGTGCAATCTGCACTCGTTCAAATGTGCAGCAGGTGCAGAAAAAAAGCAAACGAAACAAAACCAAAAACACAAACGCACGCCGAACAATTCACCACAGATTCATTGACGACGCGAGGCGGCGACAATCGAAGAACAATCTCGCACGAAAAACGCAAATGAGGTGAACGAAACGGGAGGGGAAGGGAAAGAAGGTAGGGTGGCTTTTTCCCAAAGTGTCTCCTTGAGAGAGAGAGAACAAAAAAAAATCTCAACCAACAACTGTCTTACACAGGCAACCCCCCACAACAACAACAACAACAGCAACAAAGCACGCTCTCCTTCAATTGGCAGCACAGCTTGGGCGTTTACTGTGCTTTGGAGTTTTCCTTACCCTTACCGTTTAGTTTCTTTTATTTTTTTCTTTCTTTCTTTTGTTTTTTTTTCATTCAAAATTTTCTCATCAGAGTTCTTGTTTTGGAGTTTTTGTTTGTTTGTTTATTACTAGCCCTTGCTGGTTTTGTTTTAGGAAGGAATTCTTCTCCTTTTTAGTGTTGTGTTGGGCAGTTAAATCGTGTGCACCATGAATGCCTAAATTTACGTCCATTGTCCATAGACACAGCCGTGTGTCATCCTGTCCCGCTTAATCTCCCTTCCCTAAAAAAATCCCTGGAGAGAGAGAGAGAGATAAAAACGATCAATTCTTAATGGGAAGCCGATTTAAATGTGGACCACCTTAAACCGCTCAACCCATCCGTTCCATCCTCCGAACAAAACACAAATCAGTTGGGTGTGGCATGCGTGAAAATGTACTAACCAAACGATACGATCGATCCGACAGATATGTGAGGTGGATGCACGTTAAAAGAGGCTGAGAAAAATGCTATCTCACAAACCAAAAAAAAAAGCTAAGGATGTTTGAACAAATCCCTCATGTACTGCATCTCACTCACACGCCTCTTTTCCTCCAATTTCCCATCCCACACAACCGATGCGGTTGGAAAATGATCGCCATCAAATTTGGCTTCATTTAAAGCGAAGAAAAACGCAAAGAAACCCCATTTTCGATCTATTCCATTTTAATTTTGGTTTATTTTTCTCACTTCTTTTTTCGTTACTGGGTGTGGAGCGTAAGGTGTTACCTGAAGGTCAGAGGCTGACCACGCCACAATTTAATGGGATGCTGTTTATTCTTCTGCATCTTTCGGATGAATGGTCGATTATCGTTTGGTTTTGCTGCCGAGGTCGAGGCTGTGTTGGGTCGCGTAATGGGCGCTAAAGCGTCAATTGTTTGGCACACAAATTGATCGACCGCTATTGACACTGGCCGGCACATGCATATACTTACGGTTGATTGAACTGAATCAGGTTGTTATGCGCGTGTGAAACAGGTCGTTCGATTTGGATAATGGTAATGGCCATACAACAGAAGCTTCTTTGAGCTATTACACTATTTTATACGCCTAATGTATTTTTTTTTATTATTGGCGCTGAGTTTAAATACAGAAAATTTGTCCGATAAATATAACATTTATATAATGTCAAATGTTTTTTTTTTCCTGAAAAAAAAAAATATATATAATGTCAAATGTCAAATTTTGAAAAAAAAAGAATCTGTACACTACTAACGGCGTAGCAAAACCTAAACAACCTTCTTCCAATGCTACCAGCTTGCTAAAAGTTCAAAGACTCTTTGTCCACCCCCACCCCCCGAATACCGTCTCTACTGTTACAAACTCTCACAAAACAAATCAAACTAATCTATTGTTAGTTGATCCGCAAGATCACCAGCGTCAAGGTTTGGCGCAGAAATATGAATTCATTCCAAACGATTCCAACTCCCAAAATCACACTTTTAGCCTTTGTTTTGGAAGCTCCCCGACCCTCCAGAATGATTTATCGACACACTGTTCAGGGTGACACACACACACAAAAGAGTCATCCCCAAAGCAAGCAAAGCGCCTCCCATGATGTGAAGGCCACCATTCCAAGGACTCGCCCAAAATGGGACATTGTATGCAATGAGCGTGTTGCAGCCTCAATACAAACGCCCGGAAGGATCGCGCGAAAATGGTGGTTTACCATCAAGCAAAATGGTCACCTCGTTGTGTATATTAAATTTATTAAAGTTTCGTGTATTTTTCTTCTGTTTCTTTTTTGTTACATTGAAATTATGCTCTTCCGTGCTGAGATCTTCTTAACGGATCTTGCGGGAGCCAGAGCACTGTTGGAATAAATTAAAGCATTAAACATTAACGCCGAAAAAAAAACCAAGCTTCTGAGAACCCGCATGCCTTGACCTTAGGGTGGTTAGTTTGTGTTTAAAAATTTGATTCTTTCAAGATGGCGCAGTTTTGTGATGTGTCGGCTGCATGTAATTATCAGCATTATGATTTGTGTTCTTCCCCCCACCGCGAGGGACAATATTAAAATCGTTCAAGGAAGTGAATCTTCGCCCAAAACGACACACAGCTAATGGTGTGTAAATTCCCGGACATTTAACACTGCTAAAGATAATCTGTTTGATATCAAATTTTAATTGCTATTTTCCTCATCTAAAGTTGATTACTGTTTTAACTTGGTTGCTTTGTACGCATCGCTTAAGATAAATGAAGAAATTCCATTCCCATTCAAGGTCGTAATGATCGGAGACGGTAGAAAAGCACCTTCTTCTTTGAACCGAAAGGGTCTTCATATGGCAGCCCGGAAGCTGCCTTCGCAATCGTCCGAAACCCAACCAGCCGAAAAATGCATTCGCTTCATAAATAAATAACACATCACCACACAGGTTGCGCTAGTGTAGCTCGGCGACGAAAGCACAAACAAGCAACACAACTGGGCGGCAGATTTTCGTAAATATGCTTGCTCTATTTATTCGCCATATCTTTGTGTGCGATAACGCACGTGTGTGTGTGTCTGTAACGAAATTAAGAAATGATCAGATAGAGCAACTTTCAACTGCTAACAAATCGGTTGCCCAATCGGGTTTAACACCTTCGCCAGGATTATTTAATTCCTACTCGTTCGATTGACGCCTTAATGTATGCAAGCAACCTTACGAAATGGCACCATTTAAACTTTTTTCACTTCACTCGCTGTTTCGCTGACGCGTTTCGATAACTAATTGTCACCATTAATCGTGGAAGTATTACCAATTATATCATGCGTGTAAATGTGTTTTGTGTCCGTGCCGTTGTTATTGGCCGCCGTTGACAGCCTTTATGTACGGCATGTTGAGGAAAAACTGGGGAAAATGCATTCATCTTTTTTCCACTACAACCAAGATCTGTACCATTGACAGGCTTTATCCCATACATGTAAGCTCCTGTGTTCCTTCTGCACGCTCAACGTAACACGGGGTCATACCACATTTGGCCGAAAAAATTCCCATGCCCATTCCGGACACCCGGGGTGATTTGCGTTTGGTTTGGCCGCCATGTCAAACGTTAAAACAATTCGTACCGGTACCACCCAGCGCACCGAGCCGTCTCGTCTTGTAGCAGGTGGTGCGCTGCAAAATTATTGTCGCTTTTGGGGCCAATTTTTCCACCCCTCAAGTGTCCGCGCGTTTCCTCGCCGTCCTGTTCCAGTGACTGACGTAGTGTGGCAGAACAAAAATAACCACCATGACAGTGTGAGTCGGTAACGGTGGGTGGTGGGTGTCAGTCTTTGCAGCCAGCGGACGGTGCTACTAAGACGAAGCATGAGATCTTTCGAGTGTGAGCACCTTAGCGCGGGGTAGGGAGGTTTTCCATCACGCCGGTGGCCTGATGCTATATAGTACACCGACGCCTACGCTGCTGGTCTCATTTGAACGGTCGCAAAGTCAGCGTGAAGCGTGCTGCCGAAGGCACGCGCATTAAGTTTGTTTGGTTAGTGGTTTGTTTCTTTCGGTGTACTAAAAAGGCGATTCCGTTTTGGGAGGACATTCCCTGGACAGTGTGGTTATATCCCGGTGTTCAAGTGCTTATTCAAAAAAAACTCCCTGTCTGCGCTTCTAACAGACGTGTGTGCACTGTTGTGTTTGGTGTGTAACGTAAAAAGGATATGTGATCGATGCCGTGCTCCTTTTCGCTTCGTAACACAAATCCGATCATCAATCAATACCGCTCGACTGATGTAGGAATAACAAACTCGAGCCAAGAAAAAGAAAAGACATAACGCCTTGTAACGCTTCAGTTTTTCCGGCTCACAAATAAAAAGGAGCGAAGAAACAGTAAATCCTTTTCAAGGGTGCAATCAAAAGCAAAACAGTGAATCGATCAACTTGGATTTAATCCTACCAGTGTGCATGTGTGTGTATGTGTGCTGTAGTGTAACGAAAGGACAAAATATTTGCGCGCTTGCGAATCCTTTTACTTCGGTTATCAATCAATCAATCCACCTACAATCAACCAAAACTAAGTGTTTGGTACAAAAGGTGACGTGCATTGGCGGTGACGGTGGTAAACAAGTGTAAGCAAAACTCTCGACCAAACAGAAACCTTCGACATTTTGGTTGACTTGATACTTAGAGGTGCTATGTGACAAAAGTATGTGCTTGAAGGTGAACAAACAACAGCAAAGATTCTAAATTGTAAGCGTTTTGTAACGCTTCCTAGCCGGCACCGTACACGATTGGTGGTATTGAGACTTTGGAAGCACTCATTACGGTGAATTAGACCAGACGAGATCCCAAACGATGGGATACACATCGCATCCCAAGGTGAGAAAAAAAAACCCCTCCGTCTCCCAACCCGAACCGACGATGGAAGATGTTGCAAATACAAATGAGATTACAAATGAGGTGCACNCGAGCCAAGAAAAAGAAAAGACATAACGCCTTGTAACGCTTCAGTTTTTCCGGCGCACAAATAAAAAGGACTTGTGGAGCGAAGAAACAGTAAATCCTTTTCAAGGGTGCAATCAAAAGCAAAACAGTGAATCGATCAACTTGGATTTAATCCTACCAGTGTGCATGTGTGTGTATGTGTGCTGTAGTGTAACGAAAGGACAAAATATTTGCGCGCTTGCGAATCCTTTTACTTCGGTTATCAATCAATCAATCCACCTACAATCAACCAAAACTAAGTGTTTGGTACAAAAGGTGACGTGCATTGGCGGTGACGGTGGTAAACAAGTGTAAGCAAAACTCTCGACCAAACAGAAACCTTCGACATTTTGGTTGACTTGATACTTAGAGGTGCTATGTGACAAAAGTATGTGCTTGAAGGTGAACAAACAACAGCAAAGATTCTAAATTGTAAGCGTTTTGTAACGCTTCCTAGCCGGCACCGTACACGATTGGTGGTATTGAGACGTTGGAAGCACTCATTACGGTGAATTAGACCAGACGAGATCCCAAACGATGGGATACACATCGCATCCCAAGGTGAGAAAAAAAAAACCCCTCCGTCTCCCAACCCGAACCGACGATGGAAGATGTTGCAAATACAAATGAGATTACAAATGAGGTGCACACCGAGTGCGAAACCAGGAATCATAAACACAATCAAGCACCGCCGCCGTAAATGGTGGGTTGAGGCAACGACTCCCCAAAAACGACACTGCATCAGTTTGCCAGTGTGGCTGGGCAAAAAGAAAATGATGCAAATCGTAAAGCTCGGCGCCTAAGCAAATTGGAACGTTCTCGCGGGATGTGGGGTGCTCGGTTACCAATTACCAATTGCTCGGTTTGGTCCGTTTGCTTCGCACTGAAATTAAGCTAACGCGTTACCTCTCTTTGAGAAAGGCAGAAGCGCAATGAATAGATAACGTGTAACGTGTCGTAATGTCTATGGTACTAGAACACTATCACAGATGGTTGGTGTACTACCTCCTTCACTCATACTTATACTAGCTCATACGGTGCACATTGATCTAACGGGGTTTTTGTGAGCACCTTTCTAGGGATATAGTGTCATCTTCCCGGGTTGCCCACTGATGAAACGTTTTACTTTGTTGACTTACTGTACCATGCACAAGATGGGCGCCGTGTCGTGCGCAACTACCTGGGGGGACTGTTGAATCATTACCAAATTATACACTAATTAATTAGCGGTGTGCTGGTGAGCATTAAGGCTCCCAATCTCAAGTTTACCACCGTCGGTCCGATTAGTGAGGTTTAGACTGCAGGCCACGCGTTGCTGCACTCAAACGCATTATTTACACCGATGCTGAACCGATGCTGCAAAAGAAGCAACAAGCAGAGAGAATGGGATCGGTAAAGGCCAAACAACAGCAACAACAACAAAAACTAGAGCATCGGCCCATTCATCAATTTTAGTGCTCACGTGCGTGCTGGTAAAGTGAAAAGCGCAAAACAGTGAGTATCTGTCGCATGGGCGTGAAATTTTCGCGCCCATTCCCTCGTTGGGGATGGCGGGATGCGAAGAGGAGGAATGGTTTTTCTTCTCTCTTAATCTCACACTGGATGACCCAATCGAATGCAACCTCTTCCCATGCAAATGCAGCTGTTTGAAAAAGCAGATGAAGAAAACGGTACCCGTGTGAGCACGTGGAAAACCGCTCACATCGTAAAAACCTCCGACCAGACAAAGGGTGTTTTGGGTTTTTGGGATGGGTTTGTCGTTGGGCGGCCGGTCGAGAGGGGAGGTTTAGGTTGTTTTTTTTTGTAATTTTTGGTTAAGAAATCCGCAACACTACGAGAGCCCTTGGTTGGGGTGGTGCGTGTTGTAGGTGTCAGCGAAACTCGTGTTTTGATGTGGTCGCAGTTTCGCAAGTCACAGTCGCAGTTGCACGGTTTTTTTTGTTGAGCTGAGGTAATCGGTGCGTTATCATCGGTAACAGATGCGCGCTTGCGTAACAGATGAGTGCCGCAAGAGGGAGGCTGGTGATGCAGGTGGGAAAGAAAATAAAAAATAAAGTAAGGCGTGTTAATGAGGATGTGCATTACCCGAATGTAAGCTGTTAGGAACGGAATGTCAATTTCTATTTCCCAGAGTTTTTTTTTAGTGAAATCTGATCAAGCAATGATCTTAAGATGTAACGGTACGTTTTAATCCCTTTTTCTTCTCCTTTTTGTATCTCGTCTCTTTTCCCTCCAGTATTGTTTCCCGAGCAAAGGTCCAGAGAGAGCCATGATAGTAGCGTTGCTGTTTGTCGCCTGGTGCACCGTGTCATATCCGTCTGTGGCGGCGATTACGACGACGGACGCGTTAGTGGAGGCAACACACACAACGCTTCCAGTCACGCTTGGTGAGCGGGAACTGGACACGACACCGGACCACTCGGTTGATTTGAGTGAAGCGGAGACAAAGGACCCAACGCAACGGTTCGAGATCATCAAGCAGATTCGCAAGGTGAACCAAGATGGATCGTATACGGTCGGGTACGAGGCTGAGGATGGTACGTTTAAGATCGAAAGTCGGGATGTGCTCGGTAACATCAAGGGTACGTACGGGTATATCGATGCGAACGGTGACATTAAGCGTGTGTCGTACGGTGGTCAACCGACCCAAACGATCCCGATGGTATCCACGCCACCGACAACCGACGAGGAGATCGTGCACATACCGCCAAGGTTTAACCGTACCCAGCATCTTCTGATGCCGACCACCCGCCGGCCACCAAACTATCATCCACCGCAGCAGCTGCAGCATCATCAGCATCTGCACCACAATCCACAGCACGCCAGCACACTCCGCCCGAGCGTCATACAGACGATACCGCGCAAACGCCACGGTTACACATCGGCCTCCACCACAGCAACACCGATGACGAGTACCGCGAGCACAACGCTAGCAATGAACGGTGGTGGTAGCAGCACGTCCACAACGACCACGACAACGACCACTACGGAGAGCACGGTCACATCGGCCGCGACCGAAACTGGCGGCCATTTGGCAGCATCGTTCGGTGAACCTACGGCGGCTTCGACACACACCTCCACATTGCACACCAAACCCGGCACGCTGCTGATAATCCGTCCAACACCACTACCGTACCAGACAGGCAAGACGGCTGAACAGCTGGCCCGTCCCGAGCGGCTCGAAGCGGCCAAGTACACGCACGCACCGCCGTCGAAAAAACCCGTCCGTGGTAACTTCCTGCGCCGACAGCTTGCACCAGCCGTTAGCGAGTCTGGCGAGCAGTATGAAGCGCAACCGCAGCAAATCATCTACGGCCAGTCGGCGGCTGACGGTGAGCTGAGCAGCATCTTTGCCGGTGGGGCGAAACCACTCTACACCACCCATCCGACACCGCGCATACCAGCCGCCGTACTGGCCGCACGTCAGCGTGCCGCCCACATCCAGAGCGTACTGCAATCACAATCCACCCCCGGTGCACTACCCGAGCGGCTCACGACGGAGCGTGTGTACGTGAAGCAACCACCCCGACCACAGTCACCCAACGGACACCGGCACGAACCAGCCCCGATTCTCTACGAAACCTCCACCGAACCAAGCTCGGAACACAGCTACGTTACCGATGGTCCTGCGTCGTCCTCCGTAGTGCAGATACCGGCCGCCAACCGTGTACTGGCGGCAAACGAAGCCGAAGCTCATGCCGAAGAACGGCGTCCCATTTTCCGCCCGCGTCCGATAGAGTTTCGCCCACGGGACGATAGTGTCTCTCCTGCACCGGGACGGTTCCGCACACCGTACGGACTACCGCCACCATATGCACGTTCGTTTACACCACTGCCACCACCGCAGGAATCGGCGTACGGTGGCCGCGTTGCCCCCATCCCTGATGTCGACGACAAGGATCGTGAGGCGGATGAGCCACAGCACCAACACCTAAACAGCATCCTACCCTACCGACAGCAGCGTNACACCACTGCCACCACCGCAGGAATCGGCGTACGGTGGCCGCGTTGCCCCCATCCCTGATGTCGACGACAAGGATCGTGAGGCGGATGAGCCACAGCACCAACACCTAAACAGCATCCTACCCTACCGACAGCAGCGTCGCCTCAACGGTGGTCTTAACCTTTCGCCGGGAGATTCCAATTACCAGCAACAGCAGCAGCAACCGCTTGGTGCGACCCAGCAACAGCAACACTCTTACCCTGTGCCGGTACCGTACAACCCTGCACAGTATTCACCGCACCTAGGTGGACGAATTCCTTCCAATCCTTACTACTACGACATTCCACCGGAGCGTCCGCTGACGGCGCGTGACTTCGAGCGCATACTGCAGGTGCTCATCTTCCGCCATCAGCAGCAGCAGGTTGCCCAGCAGGTCTCTCGCTATCGTCTCGGTGGCGGCTATGGTGGTTACAATGGTGGATTCCCGTACAATCCTTACTTCCCGGGACCATCACCATCACCGTACGGGCTCGGTGGACCATACCTCGGCGGTGGCTACCCTCAGCAGCAGATCCCACGACCACCACTTCCCTTCCCGTATGGTGGTGGACCATACGATGGGCAGGGCTATCAGAATCCACTCTACAGTCCCTCAGCACCGAGTGCAAATGTGCGCGGTGGTGCAGATGGTGGCCAACCGGATGCGGACGCTGGGTACGGCACAGTACTGCCAGCCGCGGCACGTCGCAATGGTCAGTACTATCAGCCAGGGCTGGATGCTAGTTCCCCATCAGGAACGCTCCGTTCTGCCGACTATCTGCCGCCGGAAGTACGTGAAAGTCTACTCTACCGTATGCTGATGCTCGCTATACAAGCACCCGGCTCTGGTGAGGTACTCCCACTGTCAGCACCAACCGGTCCGTCCAACCAACAGCTACCGCTTCACCATCTCCAAGGTGCCTCGTCGATGCCACGACCACAAGCGCAACCAAACCACCGGGACCACCAGACCCCGGGACAGGGTCGTCCGGATGGACAGAGTACGGTAACGGCAGCCGCCACCATGCTACCGATGTACAGCAAAAAACCCGTACGAAGTGTACAAATTCTCGGCGAAGAGTGAAACAGGACGGCACCAACGTCCATCCATTCATCCCACCCATGCACATCCCGTGAAGTACTGTAGAGCTGTGTTGGTATAGTGTGTGTACAAGATTAGGCTGTTAGACTAGGGTGTCCCGAACGAGTGACTTGGGTTGTGGTACAGCCGTCGCAATATGGCTTTAACCGTCCCGTTAAAAGTTTTCTCCTTGTGTAGCATTTAGTTTTTGTTGTATTTGTTTTTTTTTTGTTTGCTTGATGACCTATTGGCCACACCGACACCAGTAGAATAAGATGTACCAAAGTTTATCTCTCACGTCACAAAAACCACAACCGCACGAATATTAAATTAAATGCAAGGCTGTCATTCTCATGACGTGCTGCATGCTGGTTGTACTTTGCCTTTCAAACATTCCAACGATGTCGTTTTTCTTTTGCGTTTTTGGTAACAGTGAATGAAACTAGCCGAAACGAGATGATCCTTCTGCAGTCGATAAGTATTTCCCGCGATTGTATCTGCTTCTAACGTTAGGAGAAATGTGCAATCGAAAGCAACGCTGCGCTTCAAAATTGTTACAAATGTTCGAGCTGCTTTCAATCAATAAAACAAACGATCAGATTTATGTGTAAGATTTTTTTGTTTTCTAAAAAGCTCTGGTAAGTATTCCTATTCAACAATGAAGCAGACGAACACCTGTCAGAGCGATTGCTACCCGGGAACTTTTTCTCGTTTCGTAAATGCTGCGATAACTTCTTTTGGCACTTGCCTTCCCAATCGATTATCACACCGTCGGTGCCCAACTTCACCCGGTTATGCACATGCCTGATAATGGCTAACAGAACGAAAAAAGGAAGAACTTGTTTATGTAGCTTATAGGAACGACCGTACGGTTAGACGATGATGTTGTGGGTGAACATTTCCTGACAATGGCCACGAATACAATTGTTGTCCGGAGCGGTTTGCTTAACCACCCGTAAACTATCATGCTTTTCCTCCTCCTAATTGGCCTCGTAGCTGCTGGTATGTAGGATAATTGAGACTGCATGTCGTGCGTTCGGTTTGTCACTGGTTCCTTCCAAACGATAACAGCCCGGAAGCTTCTTAACTCTGCAAAAAACATACTCTTCCTGTGGTAAATGGATGGTCTTTCAACAATGGCACCTTGGGCCAGAGATGGCAACGAAGTTAGCCTCACTGCAAAGGATTTTGCCAACTTTCCCCAAGTTCCGTTTGTGGTTTGATAGAACAGCATTATATTTTTCCTAATGACAGGTACAATCTCCACCAGTCGCTGAGATGCTCGTCCTTTCGTTTCTCTCCCCACCGGGTGGTTTGTGAGTGTCTGCTCATATGAATTTTTTATTTTGATTTCCTTTTTTTGTTGGTAGAGGAATAAAACCCCAAATCAAGGTCGATGCAGGCGTATCCATACTCAACCGAATGGTCCGTTCATAAACGTTGTAGCCAGCACTATCGCTACTGCTGGATTCGGTAAGGGCTGTCATTTGTTTTTGTGACACGTAAATTGTATATCGTACACACACCTGAACAACGGGTTTACCATGGATTGGTGGTTTTTGGTGCTGTGATGCTATTGCATAGAGTTTATAGTTGAATAAAGGGGCAAATAAGCAAACTTTGATGTATGGTTATGGTTGCTTTAGCCAACACTGGATTATTTCCTCCAATTACTCGAGGTTTGATTATTATTATTAGAGTAAAAATATCGTAAAGATAATTCCATTCTTTTCAAACCTGCGTTGGGGTAAGAGGTGGGACTTATCATCAACATCATCCAACTATACCGAAGGATACGAAGGATAATTTATTTACGATACAAATTTCATTATGAAACTTAAAAGTTACTATTGATATATAATAGAATCCAAGCTAAAGTGTTGTCCTATTTCCACTTCCATTTCGGAGGATTTGATAAATTGGATTTTCACTCAGATTTCTCATGTTTTGCAGGAGTTATCGTTATTGCGACACACCGAATATCTGCAAATTATTTCTTACCTAGACGTGTCTGACATGTGTCATGAGTTTCCCGGATTTTTTTCGAACATTTTACTCATTATCACATCCTCAAGGAATCTTCCGTTCTTGACATAACCTGCCAAGGACCACGTGCGATTTAAAGTAAGCTTTATAAACTTTTCGCTGTTGTGCGAAAAGCTTCGCGTTACTAAAGCTTCGCGAAACTTAAAAGCTGTAGATCGATCGATCGTGCGTTGAAGCGAAAAAGAGCGAGAGCACACTATCGAGAGTATATGTTGCGCTTCTCACTCAATTTAAATTTTGAATTCAAAAATCTCACTTATTTGTTTTGCCGTTTTTAAACAATATTAAGCATAATACAAAGTGTTGAAATTATTACTTCAGTAACACAGGGTATTATGTTACTATTTTTAAAGGATTATAAAGATTTTCAAGACAAACGTTAAAGCAAACGTAGTTGGAAAAGTTAACGGAGTTCAACGACATCTTTGGATCAACGTACGATCAAATGGAGTAAGCGAGAGAGAGAATATACGCTCTGCTCAAAACTCACTTTGATTTTGTGCGAATTTTGAGCATGAGAGCGAAAGAGAAAATGATCTTCGAGAAAGGTACTCAAGTATTATAAATCAATTTTCGCTATCAACTTCATCGTATGAAAACATTAAATTGAAGAATATCGATCCAACAGTTATAGATATATCATTCTGTCGCTAAATTACCTTCCGTAGTTTCATTTGCTACGCTCGTTTCTCTTTCCTACACAACTGGAATGTTAAGAGCAGACCAGACCGTGTGCCGAATTCTTTCTCTCGCTCTCTTGTTTCTGTAAGCGATCTTCCAAAGAGATCGTACCCAAGCGACAAAATGATTCAAGCTCGCTCAAATGCTTTTTAACAGCGTTCATAAAGACTTGTTTTTCTTATCAAATGCATATTTAAACCCTTTTTAACACAAATTATAGTATATTAAGTAAATTTAAGATAAAAATTTTATATAGTTAATGCAACAAAGTGCACAAAGTGCATTTATTAGGAGCTTATTACAGCCTTGTTAAGAGCTTGTTTGTGTAGGTGAGCAAAAACCGTCAGCTGGGAATATTTGCGTTTCTTCGCACTGTCAAGCCGTACGCGCCGCCATCTTTAGTCAGTAAGAAACGTACATCGGAACAAACGCGTCGCCATCGAAGTTTAACGGTTATCGGTTTTTGTGCAAGTGGCTCTGGTGCGATATAAGAAACCGTTGCGAGTTTAGTTTAGTTTAACATATTCAAATGTTTTCTCCATTGTATGATAACTCACTTATCAAAGCGATCAGATACATCTGAGGACTGATCTACCTGGTTGTGCATTGTTGTTTGAAGGAAGGCGTGCAGGAAGAAGCACACCAGAGTTTTTCCACTTACCGTGTTTTATTTCGGGGAAGTGTTCCAAGTGTGAAGTGCTGTATTGTATTTGCTAGCTAAGGGTGAAAAAAAGTCAACAGCGTGTGTGTGTGTGTTTTTCCTAACGAAAGGAAATGCAATACCATGGTGGCAAAGGCAAATAATGCCGGTTCTTAAGTGGGCATTAATTGCATACTTGTAATATTATCACCCCTCCGAGCAAGATTAAACGCTGGGTTCGATTTCACGTTCACGCTAATTCTGATCGGAAATCGATAATTTCCCGAACCCAGTATCCTTGTGTGTTTGGTGCGTTTGTGAGTACGCGTGTGTGTGTGTGGGTGTTTTTTTGTGTTATAAAAATGTTGCTATAGTGCTATAGTGGNTCGATTTCACGTTCACGCTAATTCTGATCGGAAATCGATAATTTCCCGAACCCAGTATCCTTGTGTGTTTGGTGCGTTTGTGAGTACGCGTGTGTGTGTGTGGGTGTTTTTTTGTGTTATAAAAATGTTGCTATAGTGCTATAGTGGGTGTATGAAGTCGAGATTCATATGAAGAAGGTATCCTGAAAACCCAGCATTCAACAAAGTAAAGGCAAATTACGCACGATAATTACAATCAAATATGGTACGAATCTTACCGTAAGAACGCACCTCAGAAGATCACCGATCAATGTAGCAGTTTTCGCCCCCTAAACCCACCCCCAACAGCGCGTTCAACCTTGGGCCGTGTGTGACACCGCCAGGACTGTGGTTGCCGCATGCATAGGTAAGCAAACCCTTCCATTCGGTTCGGTAAATTTGCAACCTCCCCAAAAAAAAACTCCCCGCACGCTTCAAAGGGCAGACTGTAAACAACAACAACCCTTGTCGGGCACACACCCTCCACGAGGCAGAAGCGTTATGTCTTTGCGCGATAAGTTACCTCTTCCACGTGAAGAGAAGGGGGTGAGAAAAAAAACCAGAAATCCCCCCCCCCCCCCCTTACCATGGTTGGCCAAAGCACCAACTCCAGAACTAACTCCGCTAATTCGATAAATGTGAAAGGTTTTGCCCTTCACTTTAGGGGTGCGCTCGTGAATGCTGACGCGCAGTGGACGATCACCAACAACAGCAAAAACGGTTGATCGAGAGGAGGCTTCGCGTTTCACCCGCAATTCACTATCAAACATGCCCGAAACAAACACACACATACACAGACATACAGAACTGTGTAAAGCGGAGGGGGTGTAGGGTGCGTTGCGCCAGGGGGTGAAACTGGATGTTTTCCTTTTTCTCATGATTATGCTAATTTTTGTCACACAGTGTATCACAACAACAACAACAGCAACGGTTCCATGGCGTCTTCCGATGATGGGCGCTTCGGTGTGTTTTGGTCCCGGAT
>CM028102.1:19627650-19650868 GCA_016170015.1 Anopheles longipalpis
GGTTAACCAGCTCTTAGTCGATCGGTTCTACCTTGTTTGTATTGGTGGTGGATTTGAAGTGAGTTAACATGCCTTTTGATCGGTTTATCGGTTAAGGTGTTATTGACCCTCTCTGCATCTGCTGCCTTATTCAAAGTCGTATTACTCTCGTTAGCACAGGAAAGCTTGTGCTTGTTCCATACGTTTGGCAGAGCGACTTGTGCTGTGTGGAGCCAAAATATGGTTTTATTTTATTTAGTACGCCACTAGACTGTAATTTCGTCTATGAACTAATGTACTATGTCCCAGTAGGCGTTATACTTAGTATTTAGATTCGCCAAAAATTTTATGTTAAACACTACTTGTTTTTTATAGTGTTACCTTACAGGTCACGCCCTTACAGGTCACGCCGGCCAATTCTTACTTACTAGTCTTATTTTACCACGAATCCGGATAGTCAGTCCTTGCAAAATATTTAAAGGTTATATAAGCCATAAAGGTTATGTAAGCCATAAAACGTTATAATAGTTAAAGTTTATCACTAATCCTATCTATTACCTAAGAATAGAAACTAAATAATCCTTTTTTTTAGTAAATTAATACAGTAATCAGAAGTATTTCAATCTTTTAATATTACCATTGTAATGTCTAATTCCTCTTGCATATTAACAGTCTTTTCCTAAATGGTTTTAGCCTTTGTTTTGTTTGTGTTTTCGTCCTGATGTTTGGAATTACGAAAACTTCTGCATCTTCGTATAGAGTTGGTGCTGCTTTTCTATTTCTACATATGTTCTACTTTCTATTCTAATATTTTTGTGTAACTATCGTTTTACAATGATTTCTAAATATCGTGTTACTTTAAAACAGTACATTGGAGCTTTGATTTGTTCGGTTAAACCTTAACTTATTTGGTGTAAACTTAGAAGCCGAGTGCAGAGTTTCGTTTTATAATACTACTGTGATTCTTATCATACTTTTTTTCATATATTTGTTTGTTATTGTTGCAAATTTCTACTGCCGTACTATGTATCTTCTCTATTTGTCCGTAAGATTTTGAACATGAGCCGTATTTTTATGTTGTGCCCATCGATGCTAAATAATTTTTCAGTCGAGTTGATCTGAAAGTTGTTTCATGATTGGTGATTATCTCTTTTGGTATCTCGTATTGTGCAAAATAATGACTAAGCTTCCTTTGATCGGCTTTTTTGTTATATGAATAAAGTAATCGGATGATATCTTGGCTAATTGGAGAAACATGTGGAGCTTCTAGATCGTAGCAGAATGTTCTGTGTTAGCGTTCACTTTTCATAATGCATTCCGATAAGGCCATCGGCTACAAAGTTTGTTTTTCCCTCTCTGTATATCACTACATATTCATAATTCTTTAATTCCCAGTGCAAGCATAGTAGTTTTGAGTTTCTATTTGACGAATGTTTGTGGCTTATGATCAATAATTAGTGTAAATTTCATTCCGTATAGATACGGTTTTTATACGATGATTAGCTTCCTAGCCCAAGCTCGAAATTGTCAGCATTAAAACGAGGCTGTAATATGTCAAACTTCAACCTTCATCATATAGTTATATTAGTTACATAACTATGCCATGGTACAGCTATCCAGGAAGAAATATATACACGAAATAAACGGTCCTTAACGGTTATACATTTAATTAAGGTAGACAAATACATCGATTTTCCTAAGTTGTCTATTATATCTTCTATAGTTTTTTCACTTAATTTTTGGTAGTCTATAACGGCTGTTATTTTTGCTTTCCTAAGGCATCCATGTGTTTTACTATTAATCAGATTTTACCAGATTTTGTATTTCTACTCTCGATATAAGGAATATAATGTACTAACTTTGTTTGTGGTTTACCAGCAGTTCATCAAAAAACACTAAAACTTTGAAAATTATTCCATTGTTTTGTAGTATTCCTTTCGCAAGGGTTAACCAACTCTTAGTCGATCGGTTCTACCTTGTTTGTATTGGTGGTGGATTTGAAGTGAGTTAACATGCCTTTTGATCGGTTTATCGGTTAAGGTGTTATTGACCCTCTCTGCACCTGCTGCCTTATTCAAAGTCGTATTACTCTCGTTAGCACAGGAAAGCATGTACTTGTTCTATACTTTTACGCGAGCGGCTTGTGCTGTGTGGAGCAAAAATGTGGTTTTATTTTATTTAGTACGTCGCTAGACTGTGTATTCGCCTATCGATTCATTTACTGTGTCCCAATGCGCGTTGTACTTTGGATTTTGCGTCGCCAAAGTTTTAATGTTAAACACTTTTTTTTTATTCCAGTAAAATGACTTATTCCCGTATAGTCAACACCGCATTTGTTGACGAAATACAAGTTTTAGAAGGCATTTCCATGGGTTGGTTAAACACTATTTGATGTTTTTTTGTATAGTGTTCCTAAGGATAATTCTTGTGAAGAATTATCTGAAATGGTCGCTTCTTATGTATTGTTTCACTAGTGCCGGTTCTAACGGTAGGCGGAGTAGGTGGCCGCGTAAGGCCCTGCCGATTTGGTTAAACACGAAAAATGAAAATAAAATAAAAAAAAACGGAAAAAGACAACTTGAACGAAGATCAAACGGCGTTACAACTTGTCGCTCCTGTTGTAGGGAAACGTAGCAGTTTTAAAGAGAAGAAAATTCGAGCCTTCCGAACGTGAAAGCAAAAGATTCCATCATAATATAGTGCGAGTTTGTTGCTATTCCTCATTAGAAGCTTATAACTCTACGCGCAACACAATGCAGGAAGTAAGGAAGAACCAGCCAAAGGACAGAGTGAACGCATGAACCAAATATCTTCATTTCCTTGTGCTGTCGGTGGCACATTTACTAATTTACAAGCCACTTCCCTGACGCTATCGTAGCATTATCGAAAACCCAACGGCAATTTAAATAGAGCACACGTCCCCGTATGGCGTTGGGATGTTGTCCCCTGGGGAGAAATGTTGGAGCAGACATACAACCCCTGCACATATATGCATTATGTGTAGCGGTTCGCGATGAAACATCGATGTACGATCTGCCAGCATAAGTGTAGGAGACGCTCGAAAACCGCACGCAATCCATCCACACATCCCACCCGACCCGGAAACAAAGCGATCCTGTCCGTTTTCCACAGAGAGCAAAGCGTTATTGTACTCTGTGGGGGAAAGGTTTTTGGAAGAAGATGTGTGATGCGATGTAACGAATTAAATTTGAATACAAACCACATATTGATCGTCCTCCAGCGTGTGTGTGTGTGTGCGTTAAGGTTAACGAAGGAGGATTCTATTCCGCCACAAAACGGACAACGACATCTCAGGATCACATGTACAATGTTCTGACAGACACCCAATGTCTTACGCAAAACTACAGAATGCACAATTGTGTGTCCCCCCCATTCTGGTATTCCTTCTGTACCACTTTCTCCTCCATTTTGCCCCCTTCCCCACCAATGCTGCCACTTATTCTCGGGACATCTTCTGTACACTATCATCAGTCGCTGTTACAGTGCGTAACACAATTATACGACAAATTGCTAAATTAAAATTAGAGAAAAACTTGTGCAGAAGGATAAAACTGTTCTACGAAGTTAGAGTTGAATGACAAGTTTTGTTTTTTTTTTGATGACATTTTCATCAATTTTATTTTGTTTAAAATGTATACCCAAAAAAAAATATTTTAACACATCCATATGAAGATACAGGGTTTTCCATGCGAATCCGAATCTGACGTTTGTGCAATCAAATTCGACGTGTGTGAGTGAGTAATCGACCGTTTGTGGTTTTCGCAAACATGTGGAACTCCATTTAAAATAGTGTCCCATTAGTGCCGCTTTCACATTTCTAGAAAAGGCGTCACTGATGGAACGATCACAACTCACCAAGGAAAAGGTCACACAGGGTAGGTTCGTTGCTGCTCGTACCGTACTGCTCGTAAGCGGTAATTAAATATGTAATATGCGGCGGAAACGAACATTAGCATAAAGTGGTAACGGTTTTTGCTCAAGCGTTTTGCCGTACCATAAACGAGCCCGGTTCTATGTTCCGCGTGTATCCTTCCTTTGGTGTCCTTTTTTCCCTTTTAAATCCGTCCGTTGTAAATGGACGACGGAGCGGCTGTTAGGGCTTTGCATGTGTCGGGCGCGGGTATGTCATCCCGGTCACATGTGGAGAGGTGAAGGCAATGTTGTCGAATTTAAATTCCTATCCCTGGGTGTCCTTCGTGTCCTCGTATATGTGTGTGTTTATTTTTAGTTTACTTAGTCTTTTCCNTTTGCATGTGTCGGGCGCGGGTATGTCATCCCGGTCACATGTGGAGAGGTGAAGGCAATGTTGTCGAATTTAAATTCCTATCCCTGGGTGTCCTTCGTGTCCTCGTATATGTGTGTGTTTATTTTTAGTTTACTTAGTCTTTTCCATCTTTCCTCTCTAGTGGTAATTGGTTTTGCAACATCTTCGAAAGGACATTTTTCCCTTCAGAAGAGAGAACAAAAACTGGAATGGCATATCCGGAACAATTTTCGGTCCGTGCACGGTGTTACCGCTCCGTACACATCCCGTGCGCCAGATTGCTTATCCCGCCCTTTATCCTTTCGGTGCATCTTCCTTTTTATATGCATCCGCTATTGTGTGTCAAACGCGTTCAGAAGGGGCGTCGCGGCGATGGGAAAGGAAGAAGTTGCATTACCAGCGCGAAATGTAATAAAAATAATGCTAAAGCACCCGAGCCATACCACCTTCTTCACCCTTCATTCTTTCCGGACGTGGTGCATCCATCCATTCCGCCCCATGTCATGTGTCCTGGGCTGCACAAACAAAAGAATGCACCACAAACAAAAAAACACGAATGGAGCTAATTTCTCAACCTCCAACGTTCCATATTGTGCCTTTTTCTGAGGAGGTGATATTTTGCTTCTTCGTACGATGGTTTTTTTTTCTCGTTTAGTTATTATTATTTTACTTCTTCGAATACCTTAAAGATGCGAGAACGAGCAGCAGGTAAGGGCTGTCATTTTAAAGCCGGATCTCGATTTAAAAAAAAAGTTCTCTCATCCAAAGGTAGGTTTCGTCCTGTCAGAAGGAATGCTGTGCCCGCGAGGAATTTGTTCGTTCTTTTCCCCTTTTGTTCTTTTTTTCTGTTGTTGTTGTTGTTTTTGTTGCTGTGTTGGCATACGTATGTGAGCTTTCGTGTGAGAAACGGTGCAGCACACACCTTTTAGCGCCATCATGTTCGAGAATTCAGGCGGTGTACACATATTTCTACCTCAAGTGTGTATCCCTTTACCGTGTACCGTACCGGAATTTTATGGCAAAAAGAACTCTGTCAGAAGTGATTTGTATGTCAGTGTGTTTGTGTTACCATAAAAAGGAGAAACCTTTCAACACCATGTCAAACTATGTAGCAATTTCGTATCTGTTCACTGTTGTTACTTGTACCTTTTTTTTTTGGGGTTTCGATAATGTTGCTAGTGCTTGTTTTCCGACACCGAAAAGCCAGGCGCAGGCCACGGAAGACATTCTTTGATCCAAGTTTGGTTGGTTAAAGGTATTGGCAGCATGTCGGTATAATAAGTCGAATTGCAGGTCTATCTATTTCTACCTCTTTCCTTGATTGCATGCATGCTTGTTCAGAATCTTACAACCTGTTGAATGAGTTGATTCGAATAGCTCCATGAAAAGTTTGAGAATGAGTCATTCGATTTTGACTCTACGTTGCATTTGAAGAAAACAATAGAAATTAGAACAATTTAAGGGGGAAAAATTGAAGTAAACAGATGGACTAACTTTTATACTCTTCAACATAGCACTAGGACGTGAACACTTCATTGACAATCTTCTCAAAACAATTAAAGATCTGGGACATACACTGGATGGCATCTACATCATTAGTGTATGGCTCTTGTACGTAATCGAAGAAAGATTGTTTCTTTGAAGTCGGAAATTCCATTTATCTTGGATACCTAAGGTTTACGAATGTGACGAAATCCTCTTAGACATATTAGAGAGAGAAATGCTTAGAAATGCAATAGGACATCAAATTGTAAGATGAACTCACTATTATGATTTGGTCACGTCATTAGAATGACACCGGACGTCCCATCTCGTAAAGTTTTTTTCTTGATGACATCTCCATGGACAGGTGGAGTGATGGATTTCGTCAGAAATAATGCTGCTTTCGCCAGAGAGAAACGTCTAACGGACAAAGTCACTCACTCCGATGTACAGCCTTACCTTGTACCACCTTATCATCTTCAGCTTCAATACCTTAAACTACATACAGTTCATAACACTAATGACAGATAAACATCAGCAACTCCGAAACCCCAAAAAGCTCTGACCCACATCATTACCTGCCGACGAGCTCCTGCCGAAAGATCCCGGCAATTCAGCAACTTTCTCTATTAGTTTAATTGAATGTTTATGGCCTTATCGCACATCGTTGCGGTTAAAAATTCACTCTCACTTCCAACAGGAACTGTGGTGCGTACGGATTACTGATTCATTTCCTAACCTTCATTACGCGCCGCTCGCTAGAAACGCGCCCGGCCGGCGTGGTATGAAATTTAATTCCAAATGGAACATTTCTGGAGAAGAAATAAAAAAAGCAAGACACACACATACGAGGGGGGAAGAAATGAACAAAATCCGGCTTAATCTTGTTGGCCATTTCATTTGGGGGCCAGCAAAACTGTCCAACCATCTCGTGCCCATAAACTCAAAGTTATCTGTCAGTGGTGAAAAGTTATCACGGAAACTGCTCCAGATGTGCGCACGGCCATGAAGGAAACCCAACTTGAATGCATTTTGTTTTTAATCTTTCTGTCTATTTCTCTCTCTCTCTCTCTTTTGCTTGACTTTTATGTATTATTTTCTTTCGTTCGGGATAAAAAAACAACCACACCGACACGTTGTGCCAGTGGGATGACTTTTTTCTGGCTTTTAGTCAAGAGGTTGACAAAAAAGCGAATCTAGCGATAAAACAGTGATTTTTGGGTGCCGCTAGTTTTTCCTCCCTTCACCCACTTTAAGAGATCACATTTCACCGCTTTCCAACTGATGATTAGGGGATGAATATAGCGGGTGTGCGCACACATACACCCACACCTTCAATTAGCCACTGCCGATTATTCCCAGATCTTTTCCTACGCCAGCGTGAGCGGGTTTTGCCGTAACAGGGAATGGGTGGTGTGGTAAGTGCCGATCGGAGTATTGGGTGGGCAGTTTTCATCTCTTTCCCAACTCCCTCATTCGGCAGTTTGTTCCGCTCGGGTTGCGGTGGCATTATGTTTTTGTACGTTTTCGTCGAAGGCAGATAATGTAGGAGATTTTGCTACGTTTCATTTTCCCTCTTTTCTTCACTGTTGTGTTTTTTTTTTACACCAACACATTTGTATCACACTCTTATCTCTTGCTTTGTTTTTCTTTACCTTTGTATTTACACACCCGCACATACACACATACGAGCGTACCTTGATCTACCAAATGCCAAACCAATTTTCAATATCAATGCCGATTGGTTGGGGGGTGGCCAGATGTAGGTGTATTTTTTTGGGGGTTGGTTTTTTTACTTCCGCAATTTAAAATGACGGAAAGTAATGCAGTAGCTTTCAATTTGGCAAGCGATTTTTCCGAAATTTTCACCGCTCAAGCACTTAAAGTGTAGGTTAATGGAAGAAGGTGATGAGAGTGAGGTGAAGGAGGAAATAGCAGGTGTGGGCAGTATTCTCCCACAGACTTCTAACGGAATATTGAGCAAGAAGTGGATTTAACTTTTTTTTATTGCTGTTGTAATAGATTAGCCTACGGGGGCAATGGACCACACAAAACAGTGGAAAGGAAATGTAGGTAGAAAATCAAGACGCGTTAGTAACTAATTTGTGATATTAAACACGCTCAAATAACGACTTCGGTTCTTTTTTTTTGTCTTTCCCATTACGGAGTGGTTGGGTGACAAATCGTCTCTCCAGACTTCCTGTTCCCATTATCCAATTATCGACAGTGAAAGACGGTTTTTTTTGTTTCGGTCTCTCTGGTTTGGGAAGGGGAAAAACACAGCTGCGACTGATATATACACCTCTAAGGGTGGCCTGAGGAGTAGCGGTTTATTTTTGGTTTTCTTTCATTTGTTCGCAAGTACACCATATAAATCCAACGCCATTTGAATGTGCTTCCCGAACGGCTGTCAGCATAGGAAAGGTGGAATTTTAATTAAACAGGAAGCTAGAAAGACCGATTGGTTGAGAAACTAAAGAAGGGAAATAGTTTGCTTTAAATAAAAAGTAGACGGAAATAATAAAAAAGACGCTAGTGGTTCTTGTGTTAAATTTTTTTTTATAAAAACCCCTGTTTTGTGAGTAAGTTGTTTTGTGAGTTATTTCTGGAAGATACTGTGTGACTTAGAGCTCAAATCAGCGCAAGTCCTCAAGAAAGTCAATTTAATTTTCGCTAATCGTTAACCAAAAACTAATCTTGTTCACAAATAATGAAAACATGTTGTGGATGTTTATCATTTTGGTTTAGAGTGTACAGTCTTACGCATGTTGGTCAAGTCTCGCTATAGTGACAAGTCTCGTCATATATCAAGATACCGAAGCCAATTTTTTTTTTTATCGGAAACCACTACCACTCGACACTTCTGCTAGGTGATTGCCTGGTGCTCAAATGCGCCTCAAATGAAGCTTACCGGTAACTATTAGTGGTGGGAACTCCGATGTTTAAAACCGGAGTATACTCCGAAGCTACTACCCCGGATTAATCCCGAGTAACTCCGGAGCAATAACTCCGGGAGTAATTACTCCGGAGTTAACTCCAAACAACTCCGGAGATGACTCCGAATAACTTCGAAATTGCTACCAGAATACTCCGGAGTTAACTCCGGTGCTGTGTCCAATGCTAACTCCAGAGTAATCTCCGATGTTAACTCTGGTCCAAAATCAGTTAGTGGCAGGGCGCAATTAAGTCGTTTTTCTTATTCCGGATTACTCTGACTCCGGAAACATTGAAGATTTTCCCATCACTAGTAACAATATCCATCATTTTAAGGTTTTGCTTTACCATTTTATCCGGAATCTCCTAAATGCTGGAGGAAAGAATGCTCAATTCAAAGTACACACATTTGTTCTAAAGTCTTATATTTTCTTCTATTTCTCGGTGCTCACAGGTGTGTCGCCGTACCATAATATTTATACAAAGATGTATAATTTTTGATTCAGGTGTTTAGCAGGAGTTCAACAAGATAAAGATGATGTTTTCATATTTCTTATAAAAAATCCATCTTTCTTACGCGCTCGCTCGCTCATTAAAACGAAGATAATTTTGGGAACAATGTTTTTAGAAGGAACTTCCCGTATGTTCTGGGAGAAAACAATCGAAGAAAAAACAAACACTCCCACCATCAATAGCATGTATGGTTGTTTTTTCCAGCTGCTGTTTGCATCACGATTATTTTCCTCCTTTTACCTGTGTCTGCTCGCTCGAGTGCACCAGATGCTTATGCTGGGCTCTCTTCCGTCCCCGTCGTTTCCCTGTTGCACGACCTAACTTTTCCATCGATTTCCATATTTTTCCTCTACTAATTCTTCTTGCTTGGCATAATTGCCAGTGTCCGATGCCGTTAGGGATGATGCATGAATTTATTATTAAAATCCACAAAACCACAACAACGAACAAAAATAATCCCAAAAGAAGCAAAACATAAATTATCTACTTTAAGAAACCTACCACGAAACGGGTGCGGCCGCGCATTTTAAGACCCACGATACCAGTGTGTGTGTGTGTATTGCTGGTAGATATACGGAGTTTATTATTTTTTATTATATTTATTCACCTATGCAAGTAGCGATAGACACGTTTTGTTTTAGCCAAATTTTTGTAACACTCCGTCCGTTGTCGGTTCATACGCAACCGAAACCATCGCCGTCCTCTGCTACCCGTGGCGCGATCCCGGTCACGGCACCGGCAAATGTTTCACCTTTCGTTCGTGCGCTAATCGTACAGTAAGCATTCGCGTTATTATCATCATCCGCACCGACGTCGGCACTGTCACGCTTCCGGCCCCGCATACTCCAGTACGAAATCCACTTATCCTCCTCCTCCTCCACCACCCCTTCCCTACCGTTCTGTTCCTCCAACTTCACTTTCCCTTCATCCTGGGACCGGATATCGGTAACTTCCGCTGCCGCAACCACCGTAACCTCTCCTGGGCGATGCGTTACGGTTTCCTCCTCGCCGTTTCTATTCGTATGAAAATTCGCACCTGCGTCCGTGCCGATGGTGGTGGGGTTTTCGAAAAGTGCCATAATCGAATCTGTCACCTGTTGATGGTCGTTCCGGTGTTTCGCATCCCCAAACAGCTGTTCCACGTTCGGCGCTGAAAGCTGATTATCGGGTACTTCCGGCGGTCCAGTCGGGTTCCGGTCCGGTACGGTTTTGGGCGGGTCCCGCAACAGGTACTTGTTCGTTTGTGACTCCTCCTCGAGGTACGACTGGAATTCACGCCGGAAGTAATCGTTAATCAGCCGCCAAATGCCGGTACTGTAACCGAGGATGACGGCAATAAAGAAAAAGCTACGAAACGCAAGCAGTAGCATGATGATGGTACACACTTCTTATACGGTTTAGTGGAATTGTTTTTTTTTCTTCTGCTTATAATTGGTCCAGAATCACTAGTGTTCACACATACAGAAACATATACAAATTCACAATCACTTCTAAAGTTCGCCAGACTCTTCGTCCTCGTCGTTAAACACCAGCGAGCGCAGGATGCGATAGGACTGTTGCATTTGCGGCCAGGCCATCGTTACAAACACCACAATCGTGTTAGCGATCACGAACAGTTTCATCATTTCAATCCCTGTCGGTGGTAAAATGAGATAATAGGGAAAATTATATTACACGTTTCGAAGTGAAAGATACGAAGAAGAGGAAAATTCTTCAAGAATAAATCCAATTCAAGCAAAGATATTTTGTTGCATTTCAATATCTGAAGTGACGATGATGTTTTGATCGCTTGTTGCTAAAATAAATATCTGCTATAAACGATATTGCACCCAGAATGATCTCTAGCGTTCCCATACACCAGCTCATCACAAGAACTACCTTGAGCCTGTGTCGTTGATTACGCGCCTAAAGTTATGCAACCTTCAAAACAAAACTGTCTCTTAGCTAAAACCCCCCTCAAACCATGAGTTTTTGTATAGCAAATATGGGCCGTTTTGTTTGTTCTTTTACCCATTTACTAAAACTATTTCTTCCTTCGCAGGCACAAAATGGCTGCCTTACCTCTTCATCATATTCACCATCAACCGGTCAATGCATTTTTACTGTTTAGCTATCTTGTCGTTTGCTTCTACCCCGTTCCCCGTGCTTTCTGAGCAAATCTTTTCCCCTCGAAGGAGTTCCATTCTTGAAGCGCTTTGATTGGATTTCTTCCCACTAAACCTTCCGCTCCGATTTTCAGGATCCCGTCAGGACATTCTCCCGTTCCATTCATGGTCGGTTTCGGACTTTCTTGAAGAAGTCATAGCCGGGAGCATCCTTTCACTCGCAATTGTTGTTTGATATCGTGATGACAGTAGTGTTGTTATTGTTGATGGTGGTAGTGCTGCTCGATGCGAAATCCAATCAATAGCTCCCCTTTCATTTCCCCTCAACTATTCCCCTTCTCCTCTCCCTCTCCAGCCTTCTTATTTTTGTATAGCCTCTCTTCTCATTTCACCCTTCCACGCGCACACTTACCTTCCTGCGATCTTAAATACTTCCCGAAGCCGGCATTCGTGTCCTCGTCCGGGTCCTGGACCGGGGCCACCTCACCCTTTGCAGCCGGTGCCGCTTTCCCCTTGCGCTGGTGTCCTGCCGCCGTGGCATTCCCCTTACGTCCCGACGTCGCCGATGGCATAATCGCAGAAGGGAGATTTTTTTGTTGTTGTCTCGCGTTTCCAATTCAACAGGCCTCCTCGTATCTTCGCTTCTTTACGCTTTGTTTTGTTTGTGTTTGCTGTGTCGGGCTTTGCCCACCCACCACCAGCTGGTCGGTACAAACACCTTTAGGGACCTTCAGGCATTAGGCAACGATATAGATATATAAGGGCAAAACGCAGCACTGGAAGGTGTGTTTGCGTCCGAACAAGACCAAACAGTGCAGCGTGTTTGTGTTGTGTTTTTGCCTTTATTTGTCACTCCCTGGAGGATGTGGAAGCTTGCCTCTCTCACTCCCTTTAAGCACATTCAGCCCAACCGTGTGACACGCGGGGTACGAATGGGAAAACAGAAAGAAATAAAAGTAAAATTAGTATTACAAGAGGAATCGTCAGTACAGCAATAAGCCATGGCGCAGATTGAAAGTATTCCTAACTTCTGTTCACGGGTACGGGACCACTCCTAGTGAAGAAACTTCAGGTGAGGTCTGTCTAAAAAATCGCATTGCCCAATCATATCCTGCTGGACAGCAGACGGTTTGGAAAATAGGAAGCGTGGCTGGGAGGGGGCCGAGGAGGGTTGATATTACAGCAAAAGAAAAACAAATCCTCTCATGTTTGCGATCCATCCCGTTCGCCCAAAAATTGGCACCCGCCCATCAGGAATTTTGCCGGAAACACTGTCTTCAGCCAACCGACCAAGAATGGACTTGGTCTGTTATTCTCGAAAAGGATACGACGTCAGATGCGACACCGAAATGTTGATCTCCCTATTTCCTACACTCCTTCCTACCCCTTTCCCTTCATTCGCCTTTCCTCCCTCCCTGCCCTCCCCCATGACTCTGTTCAGTCGCACACCATCCAGTGACAATAATCGTCATCGTCGTGTGACACATCGAGAGCCTGCTTAAAGGAAGCCCTTCAAACTGTCCCCCTCAATACCTCCTCCCGCCCCCCCACCCGACTTTCTCCCTTCCAACGCGCACCATCGAAACATCCCTTGGAGCCAAAATTTAATCAATCATTCTCCCTCCGGACACAACACCGAACGTGGTGGTGGAAAAAAACAGGAGTTCTGGGGGTTGTGTGGTGACGGTGCGGTGTTGGCAAATGGCAGTAGCACACAGAAACCGAAAAAGGGGTTATGTTGAACGGCTGCTGCTGTTTGGGCAATGATAACGCACCGTTCCGAACTTCTTTGCTCTTCCTGATGGGATTTCACTTAGCACGGACGGTGAAAACAGGAATGGAAAATAGCAAAAACGCTCCCCACCGCCCGGTCTCGCTCCCCCCCCCCCCCCTTCCTCCCAACCATCCAAACCGCCCTTCTTCCATGTCAATTCAGTAGGTTTGCATCCCCGCCGGGGGTTGCTTGTTTCGTAACAAACAGCATGTACGCGCGAGATTCCTTGCCCCGTGTGGCTGTGTTTGGCTTCTGGCTCCGGATTTCATGTTTATTTATTCACAATTGAAGCTCGAAGGGTGGGGGGAGGGCACATGCAAAACGGGACAGTCGAGTAAAACAGGGGGTCTTCCAACCTTGCTTTTCCTTTCCCTCTTCGTAAGAATGAAGTAGAGAAAACAAAAGTTTTGCACACTGTAAAGGAAACAGCAGTTTGCGCTCATTTCCAACTGTCCGGCCCGTAAGTGTGTGTGTGTGTGTCGATCTTCCGGTTCCGGTAATGGTTTTCCTGCACTCGTTATCTTGCTCTCGTTTTCACCGTTGTGAGGTAGTCGAAGGTGAGCTACATATGTGCTTGGGATATAATATCATCACCAGTCTCGCCATTTCCGGTTCATGTGTTATGGTGTGAACGGGAAACTTTTTAAATTAACCCGTGAGGTGCAAAGGACGTCAACCCCTGTTTGCAGCTCTTAAAGGTTAGGGATGGGCTAACGTAAACTATGTTACGTGTACATCTGTGTGTGCATTAGTGACGTGTGATCCGGAATGGAATCGTAGATCCACTCCGACTCCGCGTATGAAAATTTTATTCCGACTCCGAGTAAATCAGAATTGACTTCGGCGAGTCCGGTCGACTCCGAGTTCGATCGAGTCCGGATGAGTCCGATCGAGTTCGAGTTGATCGGACTCCACCAGATTCAACAAGAATACTCCCCCCTCCCCCCACTCTTTACTTCTCTTAGTCATTCCGACTCCGACTCCAGCTGGCGGCGGAGTCGGATCAATCCGAATCCGGCTAAATTTATAATTTACCCAACAATAGGAGCATGCATTACAAAGAAAAAAGGTTCTATAAACAAATCTCAATTAAGCTTTGAAGTTCTCAAAAGATTAAGCTGAGAACAAGCAACCCAACAATTAATTGAAAATATTTCCAAAAAAAAATTCTAAAAGTATAGGTAGTTCAATCTCATTTAAAGGGGCTTTTCACTTTATTTTTATAAAATACATGTAGGAAAGAAGAAGAGAATGACGATGTCACTTGGGTACGTGCTATAATTGTTATAGCACGAAACGAAAAATATAGCGCTAAGGAGGTGCGCGGATAGTCGCATTGGAGCAGCGCAATGCAGCGGTCGTAAGCTAATGAACTCAAAATAAAGCATTGAACTAACCTAACCCATTCTATTCCTACATATATTCCTTTTATATTTATTTTTTTCTTTTATAATTATTCTGTACTTCTTTTTTATCCTCTTCTTAAGCTTAAAAAAACGAGTACGCTTTTTTAATTATGCAAATGTTTTCTTTTTTTTTGTTCCAGGTAAGCAAAATATGGTAACTATTGCTGTGAAAAATATATCCCTCAAAAAACACTTCCACGTGAAGCATCGTTCAGCAAACACTTCAGCAACATTGTGGCACCGTGAGGCAGTGTTGTCAAACCGCGGGTGGAAAAATGTTTTACAAATTGCTGGTTGATTGTGATGTTTTTTTTAAAAGATGATTTGTTTCCACTACCCTCGTAAGTACTGCGTGTCGTACATGCAATTAACACGCTGCCAATGGTTACAACTCACTCGAAACTCACTTGACTTCCTTTTTTCCAGATTATAATGGTACGGGGTTTTGTGTCACATTGCTTGCTTTACCACACACCGCAAAACGGATGTTTTTGAACAACACGCAGCAAAAAGGGATATTGCTGTAAGATTAAATTAAGCGATTGCGTATCACCGATCTGAAGGAAGTGAGAATGTACTTTCCGTTCCCTGAACGTCCAATCAAGATCCCGGCCGATGGTGAACTGAGCTTGGCGCGTTTTGCCACACGTTTCGCCACACGGAACTGCATCGTGTAGGTAACGGCGGTATCCAGGTCCCTACGTGCACACTGCAAACCTCCTTAACGAGATGATCCAGGAGGGGTGTTGGTAGTGTGGGTGTGTGTCAAGTATGCGGGGGACATCCTACAAGTGTGGGGTGCCACAAATAGTAACATTGAATGGATGGGAAGCCATTGTAAGGTCGTTCCTTCGATTGCTTTTCTGGAAAATGGCATCCTCTAGTAGTGTCATTGCGCTAGAAGCCGAACAGGAGAGTAACAATAAATATGCATCCATTGGGTAGAGACACAATCACACCCACACACACACACACACATGCCGGATTGTTACGATGATTGCGGTGTACTTGAGCCGGCATTCCCATATGGTTGGGCCAGTCAAACGGGTAAAGGATCAGGTACCGATCTTTACACTGCACCGATACGGAACGAGCTTTCACTCGGCAACGACGATGACGACGTACGACATCGTCATACCTCAGCACACTTTAATCCTCTTACGTAATCGGATTACATATGTCACACTGCCGCACAGGTTCCGAGACGTTTCCAACGCATCTAGGCACTCCGGACATCTACTGGGGTTAGATGTGTGTGCGACCCTTTTTCTCAAGTACACCACCGGTCACACACTGCTACGCCGCGCCTTGTCCGACCGGGTCCGCCTTGGGGCTTCGGCAAGACATATTACATACACTGCGAGATGCCAAAAACCTTCTTCAAGACGGCTGACGTATGGGTACGGTTGAAACGTAGTACACATTTTTCTTTCATTGCTTGTCAGTGATCCTACTATCACTAGCACTTCTGTTCTGTTCACCGGGGGGAGTTTTGTTTTAACAACGATGGAAATAGCCCCACCAACACCACTCTAGTACTGCCCGCAAAGAGTGAGCCAGCAGTGGGCGAGGATGAAAACCTTCCTTTTTTTGCATAACATTATCACATCGAGGGTGAATAGTGGGCCAGCTTTTGTCCCCTATCCGCTTGCTCTATCCTCCGGTCCTTTTTGGCTGGACGACCAAGCACAGGTGCCGTGTGTCGTAATAAGACAAATTGTTGATGTGTCCCTCCGGTTAGATATGTTAAGCGAACTCAACCTACCAGGACCCACTGTACCTGTATGATGTACGGTAAGGGTTATCAATAAAAAAAGGTAATTAACAGGATCAAGCTACAACTTTAACTGTATTAATTACCACGAGGATATATACGCTGAGTCGGTATATTGTAAATAAACTTTTTTTCCACAATCGCGGTTGTCCTCCACGCGAGCGTTCCAAGGAGTACCTGGATTCAATTTCGCGCTAAGCCGATCTTGCCAAACGTTTCTCAAGATTAAGTGCATTTCGGTGCAGTACCTTACAAGTGCTTTAAAGCAGAAGTAACTACAGCTGGCAAAGCAAAGCAACTCACCAAATCCCATTCCCAGCAGTTCATTCGCTCGCTGTTGTGAGCGGAACATTTGTACGGTAGGAAAGGGGGAAAGTTTGCCCTGTTGAAGCAAGTAACAAGCAAAACGCGAGAGTAAACGAAGTAAGGCTGTTACTATAACTGCACCTACCCCTCTGGACGCCTCTGGATGCAGAGCAGCGTACGAGTGTGTACGCCGGAAAACTTAACCGACTCACCGGCCGGAGGGCACACTGGGTGCCAGACGAAAGCGAGAGCAAGTAGTATAGTGCCATAGAGTGGGTGATGGGTGACGCTAAAAGTCCCCCAGGCGAAATCGGAAAGTACGTTTTCTTGTTACGACGATGAACTTTAGTCCGTTGTGTGCCCGTCCTGTGTGTGTGTGTGTATCTGTATCAGCGGAAGGAAGGAAGCGAAAAGAAAAAAAACGTGCAAGAACAAATTAAAGCACAAGTCGTCGAAGAGAAGCAAATTCACTTTTGCAGCGAAACAAAACAAAGAAAAGGAGAAGGGAAAAAACGTTTCGTTTGATTCCTTTCCTGCGGGCCAGCGATTGAAGGATATGCGCACCTTATCGCGTAGGAACTGGTTTTATTTTTTGTTTTTGGACATTTTAAAGAAACTACAAACAAAAATAGCTTCCTTTTTGGGGTTTAGTTGTTTAAGAGGTCCTGCTAAGGCACTGCCTTGGCACTTTAACGTTCCGTGGGGCAAAATCCTGAGCTAATTCATGATCGCTGTTGGATGAGTACCACCAGTTTATTTGGACTCCCCAATTCGTTTGGGGATTGGCTTTGATTCAAAGACAGGCAGTCCTCGAGATGTACGGTAAACGCAGGTTTTTGAAGCAATGAAGTTTATTGTACAAAATAGATTTCTCTGGTCATTACGAATTACAGTGGAGCACCGATTATCGGGGTACCTTTTATCCGGCTGTCCCATTATCCGTACAGCTCGGAAATGACAGTTCCAAAGGCGAATTGACATATTAACTGCAAACTGACGATGACAAGACATAAAAACCTCAATAGGAAATGATACAATTGTTTCAAGTTCGATCAAATAGAGCAGATTTTGTTTTGCAAAGTACAACTAAGAATATTAACATCCAGCTTTAGCAAAAAAAATTCTACCCATTACACACTAAACACTAATATTTATCAATAAAAAGAGTTGTGCTTATTATCCGTAATATTCGCTTATCCGGCAAGTACTGAGTCGCGATGAGCACGGAAAATCGACGTTTCACTGTAATTACTCGGTAGTATCTCGGTGCTTTCCTGTATATATATAACCAAAGGTACACCATCGACTACAGCAAACGTTCTGAAATAGCATGCAGCAAAGTTTTGCCATCCATTACACGATAGACCGCTTGTACGCCAAGTTCCTTTTCCAAACGATACAGAACCACCGCGGTGTCGGAAGTGCTCAAGTTATTAATCCATCGTTAATTGACTCTTACCTAGGCGCCAGTTTTAGCTTTCCCTTTACCACCGCGCCAAGTGTGGTGCACGAGCACACGTATCCGGAACAGGCAGCACAATGAGGGTCACTTTGCAAACGGTTCTTTTTCGTTTTCGTTTTACAAATCGGTTCAGCTAGTACCTTCTCCTTTCGGGGGAACCGAGGAAGAAGCGGAAGNTTTTAGCTTTCCCTTTACCACCGCGCCAAGTGTGGTGCACGAGCACACGTATCCGGAACAGGCAGCACAATGAGGGTCACTTTGCAAACGGTTCTTTTTCGTTTTCGTTTTACAAATCGGTTCAGCTAGTACCTTCTCCTTTCGGGGGAACCGAGGAAGAAGCGGAAGATGGAGAACATCGCACCATCTTCAAGCCGAACATAGATTTTCATAGCAAAAATGGAACATAACGGATCGGTTTGTGTGAAACAAAGTGTGAAGTGCGCACAGCGTCCGTTCGAAATTTGCGTGCTAATTGGCTGTTGTGTACACTATGTCGGTGGATACGTGGTGCTAGATCTATTACGAGCTATGTAACGCTAGACTACCTCCACCGGCTAGTACCCTTCACTCGTTATGAAACCCTTTACTGGGCTGGGGTATTATGGGTAAGGGTGCAACACTTACGGCAGTGCATCACTTTACGGTTTTATTACACCTTAAGATGTGTGGCGCGGCATTAGTTGAAGACGTTAAACTGGAGGATGTGTGTGATGTCTAGATCAAACATGGAACTTAAAACTCACACAATTGCTAGTTTTGTACGATAAAATGCATTAACTGAAGGCTCTTGTTTGTTCAATTACGAAACCCAACAGGGGGAGAAAACAAAGGGAATAAAATAAATATTTCTTTACATTTTTGTGCAAGGTTCGATTTTATGGCGATCACATGTTGACAAGAGATTTTAGATTTCGTTGTTTTGCTACCGTTAGACATTTACGATTTCGATGATAATTTTAACACCTTTGCGTTTCTAGGTGTTAGGTGTTTGGATTTGATTATTAGGTTCATGACATAGTTTTATCTACGTATATATAAATTCAACTCGTGACTCAAGCAGCGTTACTGCAGTTTTGACTTACCTCTTTTCACCAGTCAGAGTTGTAAAAATTTAATTTGCCCAATATGAGATCTCGATCATCAAACCTTGCATCGTCACTAGATTGATGTCGTTTTTTGATTGTTGTAATAATCTAAGCCTACTTCGACTTATCGAAATGTGAATGGATAAAGGGTTACAGCGTTTGTTTCTCACAAGGGGGGCTAAATTTTTGAATTTCCGATCCCAGTATAGGCAAGGTCTCTTAGTCACTTTTAGTTTTGGTAACTTTATTAATGATCACATGGTTTGGCAAAACGCACATTCGATACACTCGCGACTGACTTTCCATTAGCACATTTTCGACTTACCGGTTCGGCTACTTGGGGCCGACTAACTTAATCTGACGTAAGGGAAAAGATCACGGTTCTCGGATCCAAGGTAGTCTAATGTCAGACCAAGGTTTGGTTATTATGGTGGCACCTCAAGGTCGCCACAGGTAAATATACAAAACAATTTTTTACGGTAGGACGATGCTAAATATTTCGTAGTAAGCTGGGCGAACAAATGGTGCAAGCGGTACGGTTTCGAGAATGTGTTGGCCAAGTGAAATTATTATTGTTAAGGTTCATGAAACAAAGAAAACTAACAAAATCCACTGTTTTTTACCACTATTATATTATTTTGAAGCAATTCTTCGAAGATTTGTATTAAAATTGCTGATTGAGAATTGCAGAATGGTAGCGGCGCCGGTATCTACACCACAGACCTCAGGCCAAGACGTCTTGAGGTTGTAGTGCCACTAAAAATGGAGGTTGAAATCAATACCAGGTTATGCCCGCCCAGGAGAAAAGCAATAGCTGGTGATGATGGTGATAATAAACGGAATACAATACCTCTCCGAAAATATTCATTTCACGAAATCGATCCTACAATGGCACATCATAGAACGAGGATTGAAGAGGCGCCTAATGTACAACACACGGAATTTTCTAAGGCTTCCATGAATATCTTCCAATTTGAAATTTCGCCTATTTTGACAACTGTATTACAATTATTGGGCGCAATTCTCACGGAGCCAAGTCCGCTGTGCAAGTAAAAGTTTTAAATAAGTTGAAAATTTTAGATGATTAAAAGGAAGCAATTCCGGGCTGACATTGGCCATGACCAACTTTCGAATCCTCAACAAGAAGTAGCCCGCGGTAAAGGCTAAGGAACCTTTCGATTTGATACAAAATTTGTTTCAAAGGTTAATTTGTCCTTTGGTTATAGCAGATGAAAAACACCTCATGTTCGAAGCAAATTGGTATGTTCTGTCATTCACATTAGAATGACGACACACTTAGTATCGTCAATGTTGGACACTACACGAAGTTTTCAAAACGCTGCGTTTCATCCTAAATAGCTGATTAAGTGCTATTTGGAATACACAAGGCGTAATGGATAGCCCTGCGTTTGGGAAGCGCGTTTAAGGTTAGAACCCAGACTAGTGATGAATAAATCCTCAATATTCGTGGAGTCGGAATAATCCGACTACGAGACATTTCAGAGTGTACTTCAGAATCACTCGGAGTAACGGGAGAGGGAGGGACGAAGATTATTCCTGAGTTAACTCTAGATGCAGCACCGGAGTTAGCTCCGGAGTAATCCGGCATCAACTCCGGAGTAATTCAGAATCAACTCCGAATTACTCCAGATTTTTCCTGGAGTTGAATCCGGTTTTTATACGTCGGAGTTAGAGTGGATTCATGAATCCAATCCGGAGTTCTCATCACTTACCGAGGCGCATGCATGCCGATAACAAGTCGCTATGACCACAGGCAATGGGGATGCAATCGTAAGGCCATATTTGAAAAAAGATTTTCTACTCCATCTGAAAAAAAACTCTATAGATTACACATTGGAGTTTAAAACATGACAACCAAAACTGATGTCATTATGGTAACTATCGATTTAATGGCCATTTTCCTTCTCTTTCGATAGAATCCCGATTCATTCTAAATAATATGCTGCACCATCGACGTAACTCACGTATCATGTGTTTTTTTTTTGCTTCGAGCGATTAACGTTACTTATCAACACTTCGAGCCATTGATATATAACTATCGTACACGATTGATCAAATCGCAATAATCATCCACACCATAACCCTTCATACAGGTGTGTGTGTATCGCTCTCGTTTCGCTTTTATTGCTCGTTGGGTGGTAAAATTGCTTTTTATTTTATTTCATTATGCATACCGAAGTGCCGGCCATTATTCATAACGAATTAGGGATGCCATATAAAGCATCATACGCTCGTGAGGGAAAAAATAGATAAGTATGAGAATGAGGATAAAAGACAACAGCAACCTAGAAGCAAACGAAAAGCAAAAAAAAAAGAATGCGCATAACAAAATGGCCACAATAAAGCTACTACCCCTGTATAACGCGCGTGCTTCATTTGCAATTCCACTCACGATACCGTGTGTTGCGTTGCTATTTTTTTTTTGCGCAAAAGATCACGCTCAAAATGGAATTCGCACTGTTAAGGATTTGCACCTGTAGGATTGGTTTTTAGAGGTTGGCGAGATCAAATTCACGCACGATAAGTTTTGCGGCCAGGTGCACAATAATCGGTGCAATAAATGGAGGATGGTTTCCCCGGTGTTGGGCACTTCGCGCTTCCGTCATAAGATGTGTTTACGGTGGAAAGCCGATAGGGGCATAAAAAAGGGCCTATCCTGCTGCAGCTATTCTAGTGGGCAATGGAAAATCTTTCCAACAAACTGCTTTTAAGATGCAAAAAAACATGCTTTTGCATCCCGTACACATACACCATTGGTGGTCTTTACCATAACTTCGTGAGTGGCATTTCAAACATTCCGATTTAGAAATATTTTCGATTCACAATTTACATTCTTCAGTTTTTTTTTGTTGTGCATTGTGTGACCGGGTTGTATTTTATTCCCCATCGCACCTTCCCGATACGTTACGGTTCTTCCGGCACTAATCCTGCCAGCGTGATTCCACTGTTCGTGAAACGATTTCTGTTAGGCGTTGTTGGTGTTTTTTTTGTTCGTTTGATAGATTTTTTCACCCTTGCCGCGTTTGTTTGTATATTGGCGAAAGGGATAATAAATGCAATGCGTGAGTGTGTGTGTGTGTCCTGTCATTTCCCAGGAGTGTATGGGCTCGTATGTTCACATCGTCCGCATACTACGAAGATCGGATCTCGGTACTTCGGCACACGGGATTATTGTGCTACGTGATGGAATTACAACCGAAAATTTTTCCCTCCCACTAGTTTTCCACCTCGGACCTTCTGCACCTTGGTACATACATTCAGGCGTCAACGATCGCACCACCAGATGATGCCGCAAACGGGATGCATCGGAGAAGAATAACAACCAAAAAAACCCCCTTTTCATGCTTCGTGCGCTTTGGCCAGCGTCCAAAATGAAGCTTTTCGTAGACGCAGCTTTGGTGTGCCGGTGGTACAAGTGCGCATGAATGAGCTACGAAGCGCGATGCTATTTTCGGTGATTGGATTGACTCCAAAGTGTGACGGCCGCTTTCTGACAGATGGACGAGGGAAATGAGCTGTAATGAAGTGTGTGTGTGTATTCGAATCATGCAGAAGGACTGTGCGAAAAAATTGAGCAACACTCGAAACCGGATGAACATCCCTTTTCCTTTCTTTTTGTTGCTTGCAATGTCGTAACACAGTTGACATTCGTTAGAATTAAGTTTTTTCCATTCTTTATTTTTATACATTTGCCACCTTGTTACCGATCAATCTAGCGAGCTCCAGCGGTCAATGACTGGAGCTGGAGCAAAAAGTGCGAAGAAAGGATGGCAGGTGAAGATGGAATAAAGAGGGGGGAAAAAAGGACAAAACACAAAATGAAGATGGGACGCAAGAAGCCGAAAAAACGAACACTGCAATAAAGCAAGTAACTTCCGCTTTGGAATCGGTTTCGAAATATCTCTCATCGTTTATTCATTGATGGTTTTGGGATAGAAGGGAACAAATGAAGAGGAGGGAAGGCGGGTGGGGGAGGGGGCTATCCGTTGTTCCATTCATCTGTCATCGCACCAGCAGCCATAGTGCTACAGTTCATTTCCGGCAAAGCAACAGCCGGTACGGTCACATCGAATACTTCGGTATGGCGGTTAT
>CM028102.1:19650896-19683485 GCA_016170015.1 Anopheles longipalpis
ACCCGAACACGATCCGACAGCGATTTTCCCCGCGCAAGCAAGCACGGGACAGAGATGGCAAGATTTCACGCATAACGACGTAAGAATCTGCAAATACCGAAATGAGCCGGATTGATTTTGGCTAACCCTTCCGTGTGTATGCGTGTTTGAATGAAATTACTCCTTTAGTCTAATGGACATACGACAGCTTATCTCAGTAACGATACGAACGATCGAATCATGTTCGGTCCCACCGAGGGTTTTTGACGCTGTTATCAGGAGATGAATTGCAATTTTTTAAAAAGAACGTGCGGTAAAGGAAAGAGACAGAGAGCAATTTATGTTGGAAGAAGAATTTCCCTAGCGGATAGTTCCACCACCTACCCCCTTTCAGCTTCACGAGAACAAGATGGGAAAGGGAAGGGAAAGGACGGAGCAACACAAATGAAACCACTTGTTAGGATTGGACAGAGAGAAGCGCCGTGCGCTTGTCGCGCCACACAAATAAACAGACGCTCATTTCGCACCGGCGTCACATCAGAATGTCTCGTCCGATTTGATGCCCTTTGCCTGTACCGCCCGTACCGACCGGTTCTACAAAACGCGAGAGCCCCGACGAGACAAATGCACGTGCGGTTACGGACTTTCGGTGGACGCACGAACGCACCCGAACGTCAGCTGATACTCGAAAAGCTCTCGCAACAACAACAAAAAATCCACAGTCGGATGCTGTGTGCACACGAGAGAACAGGACTCCGTTATCTGATAACGTGGTGAAGCGCGCGCGCGCACACACTGTGTATGTGTAAATGAGAGCAAGCGAGAAAGTCAGCAAAAGCAGTTAGAATAGTTGCTCTTTCGCGCACCGGGAACGCGGTACAACGTGCAGCATCCGTGTCGCTCTCTCATTTGGAGCTTTTTGACTTCCCAAATTGTTGCCATTGAATGGGACACTCTGGCGGCACTATGAGATCCCGGCTGGATGTATAATATTTCAGGAAAAGGAAACGATAAATCTTAAATAGCACGCCTATGTGCTATTTGGTTATTAGATTTAATCGGTTTAATCGGTTTATAGATAATTTAATATAAGATTTAAATGTATGAAATAGTATAAATAACCAAATAAATTATAAAATTAATGTTCATATTCAAAAAGCTGGGCGGTGGTCCATGTGATAAACGGCGCCGATTCACACGGCTGGACCGAGTTCAAATCGCATCCGGACCGCCCCCCCCGTAGCAAGGACTGACTATCCGGCTACGTAGTAAAATAAGTCTAGTAAGCCAGAAATGGCCGACGTGACCTGTAAGGTCGTAAAAGCCAAGAAGAAGATTCAAAAAGCTGTTAGAATACAGGGTAAGTACTTCAGTTTTCGGCTGCTTAGTGCAGCTGTTTTGTAAAAAACTAAAAAACACCTATTATTTGCAATATTTCTGCATGAAAGAGATGATATTTCTGTTGATAAACTTTCGTAGTATCATTCTGCATTTTCATTTTTGTGATTCTAATGTTTTATGTGCAATGTTTATGAAAATGTATGCATTTGTTTTGTTTCTGCTTTCGGCAGAACTGTTCCTATTTTCGGCAGGCTGTGTTCCTGTTTTCGGCACCGTAAATAAGAAACGATAAACGTTTTAAACGATTGAAATGATTACAAAATTGAATTTTTAATATTTTTCTACTCTTGTTTTGCTATTTTTGTTGCTTAAAAATGCTTAACAATAAAATTTTATGCTGCCCGTTTCGACAATATTTGCTATCAAATTTAGTAGTTTTTAAGCTTGATCTAGTAGATCACGCTGTCATTGCATACAAAATCATACAGTTTTGTACTGTCCAACATAATCTTTCGGCATGTGCTCATTTTCGGCAGCCTTTAAAGTGAAAAATAAATTATTTATCGTATTTAAAAAAATAAATAAAACATAGCATACATTTAGAACCATTTAATCTTTTAGAAAAGTGCTTCATTAATTTTTTTTATGGACTGGTTTCTTATTTCCAGTGCTTGCCGAATTATCGACTGATAGCAAATTGGTTGTTTGAATTTGTTGACACTCTATGAAAATTAAGACATCTCGGTGAATATTGGTGTAAATACGGTGGTTCGTATTTGGAGATTAACTATTGGATCAATCTATTTTAAAATAGCGTTTGATCGTATTCTATACCGCATTTGTGTATAATTTAGCTTTTATTACAACCTGCCGAAAACTGGAGCACTGACCCTATCTTTGGTTGGTTATTTTTTAATCTTTTTATAAGTTTAATGCACAAATAAAAAAAAAGTTTAATTATACTGGCTGCAATTCAAGTAATAGATAGTTAGTCGTTAGGCGGTTACGGATGCTTGCAGACGATGTTATGCAGTTATGATCTTATGCAGACGAAGAAATGCAATATAGATTTGTAAATCATATAATCAATGTATAATAATATAACACTATAACACTAAAATAGTATAACACTATCATTATATGTAGATAGCAATACTATAAAAGAACGAAAAGGGCTGAGTTTTTCCTTACCTAGATTATAGAGAACTAGTTCAACAAAGTAGTCGATAATTTGAGATTAAAAACAATTATCATTCTGACTAAGTGATTCCATCTAGTCACCCATAGTGGTAGATCGACACGTCCGAGTCCGAGAACAGAAAAAGAAAGCGTGCAGACAGAAACGAGCAGGACAGCATCCGTCAGCTGTAAGCAACAGCTCGTTCGTGTGCTGCCTGCGTTCTGATTAATCCGTTCCGCTTTGGTTGCCACCGTCGCAGCGCGTCGTCAGAGCGTTTTCGCAAGCCGAGCGCCGTAGTTCGGTCACCGTCAGCGAGAAAACCAGTGCTTACGAACGCAACCATTTCTTGCCCGGCCAAATCACTGTGTGTCGGATCGCACAATTCGCACAGTTCCAGTGCCAGGTGCAGGTCGTGCTTCCGTGCTGGTTCGGTTGTAATAGGTCGCGGTTACGCGGTACTGCATTGCGTCTCTGTCGTGTATTTGCGTTCAAGCTAACCAGTTTTAGAACGGTTTTGTTTTAAATATAATTTAAACGCTTTAAGAAGGAATGCTTCTTACGCGCAAGAAGAGGATCGTGTAAGATCAGTCGAGTTAAGGCATTTATATTATTTTATACGTTGGAATCCTTACTTTTGGCATTTAAAAAATGTAATTATATTTGTTTTATAAAAACTATTTTCTTAATTCTATTATTAATTTATTAATTTGATTACCATAATTATCATTTCGTTTACAAAAAAAAATTGCAAATGATCAAGTGACCATTATTCGCGCGTGTCTGTGATTGAAGAAGTGTTCATCAACGAGGTGGAGATTAGAACGAACTATAGCAAAATATTAAAAAACACATTTCTTTCTTCGTCTGCCGGGTTTCCTGCAAAGCAATATCAAAACATGCAGCTACATGAGCAGTGTATTACCTCCGATGGTTTGCTACAATCAACCTCTCGATCGTCTTGATACCGAAAGGGACATATCCTTTGGTTCCTGATATCCATCGTTGAATGGTTGCGCGGCACCAAAAGCACCACCGGGTTCAGATACATGGCTGGATGGGTAGGAGTACGAACTGGCGGGAATGGTTCGTTCCTTTTTCCATCGGGATATGTGCACGGTTCAGGAGAAGTAGAAGTCAAACACACGCACCCGTGGTCGACGAAAAAAAAACGAGACGGACTCCTGCTGTGTGAAGAGTTGCCGACGTTCGTGATAAGAATGTTATTTTTTATGTGTGTGAGAAAAACACATGCTAGGGAATGGAAGTTGTGTCACAATAGAATGAAAAACTGTAGGTGGTGAAGCTGTCGGTGTGTGTGATGAAGGTGGTCGATCGTACAGGAAGCAATCGTATCCTATTCCCAACGTAGCTGTGACGCCATTTTAAACCTACAAAATTTGCAATCTATTCTCATTTTTAAAACCACAAAAAAATCGTCATATTAAAAAAGGCAAATCTTGTACGGTTACCTTTTTTTGTTAGCTTCTTAGCAAGCATAAAAAAGGTTCCCAGGAAAAAAAGGTACTATTGTCATGCGGATTGTATACTTTCAGGTGAATTTATCACCATAATGACAAAACACCCAAAATCATGCAATCCTCATTGACAAAATTATCCTATTAAAAGTTGATTACCAGATTGTACCGTTCCGTTCACAAGGACGGTACATAATAACCTCGAGGTTTCTTAAGCTGTCTCTGCTAGATAAAAGTTGACGAATTCTAGACGAAATATTCACCCCCTCCCCGCCGCCTTCACGCCAGTGTGAATCGTACGTTTGCCCCAATTGTATCTGCAGCATGACTGTATCAAGCAGAGCGTGAAGAGTTTTAAGAGCTTATCAAACACTTCAAACAAAAAGCGAACTCAAGCGGTTTGTTGTTGTCGACCGTTTTGGGACACCCACCAGAAAACGGTCAACTTGGTTTTTGTGGGGTGGGTTTTTCCCTTCCATGTTTGAAGGAGAAAAGTTTCCTCATTAATCGCACCCGAACTAAACACGGGTATGGGACAGTTTCTTAAACGCTTTTACAATTTGAAATTCGTCCGATCGTGAGTGATGCGTGTGTGTATGTGTGTGTGTATGTACATTTGTGAGAGTTTGTACCCTTTTCGCTACGAGTTGAACATCCATTCGGTAATGGGTTAATTTGCTTTCTGGTATTATTGTTTTGCTGCCAGTATTTGCAACAATCTCATATGGTTTTTTTGGTTGTTGTTGCCAGCTGGGATGGCAAGATGACACCTTTTACGAGTACAGAAAAATTAAGTGACAGACATCTTCATCGTTTGGTTTCATATCGATCGCATACAACCAAGGGATCGGTCATCACTTATGCCTTATCTGGATAATTTTCGGAAAAGCACACCATCTTGCATGAGGAGTCCCTATACTACCCTGTTTATGCAGAAGTGTATGTGTGTGTGTATGTGTTTGTGTAGCTGAATTTAAAAAAAAATCAACCTCAACAAAAAGCCACCATTTCGAACAGGGACTTTTTTTCCTCTATATTCACTTTTTCAAAAAAAAAAACAAAATCGTAAGCTTCATCGTAGGATCCAGTTTCCGATTGTTTCTTTACTTTCCCCGGTCAAGTTATACATTCCGTGGTGTGAAGGCACAGTGCGAGCTACTGAAGAAAAGCGAAAGCTTCCGGTTCCGGTTTTTTTTGGGGTGGTTTGTGGACGAAACGCGAAAATGTCGAAATGATTCCCCATTCGTGTAAAGCGACACTCTTGCCTGGTGAAACAGATGCCTCACAGCGCCGTAGATGAAGCCTCAGTTTTCGTTTGGGGGGACACAATTGAAAGGCAAAAGTTTTGCCCTTTTCGCGGTGATTTTATATCAGCTCACTGCCTTTACTCTTTCTTTTTATTTCCGTTTTTAGAATGGTTTAATGGGAGCGGGAAAATAGGGCGAAAAAAATAATTTGAAATGAATTTACTTGACTTTTGCATGTACAAGATTGTTTCCATTACGACCGGTTACAAGATCGATGCAACTGCTTGGTTTGTGTAACATTTCCAAGCGTCACTTCAGAACAACCAGCTCACCGCGTAGAGCTACGTCGAGAAGGATGCTATTTTGGAGGTTATAAAATTCATAAATAATTTGGTACAGATGCTTCAGTACGGTATGGCAGCCCACACTCGGTTGCAGAAGCTAAATCTAACCTAGCACAGAGCGTAATCTAGTAATCCATTTCAAGTAGTACGCCTGTGTGTAGGCTGTGCCAGTGATGGATGGATGGATGAAATGGTAAAACGAGCTCCGATTAAACAAAACAGCAGCGGGCGTCTTGTAAAGGCAAAACCGTACAGCTACTGCAGTAGCCCCAACCGTCGCTGATGCTTCACACTTGCTCGTTACGGTTGGGTGAAACATTCCTTTGATATGGTGCGTAGAGTAATGCCACCGAGAAGCAGGAAACAAAGACAGGGCAGGGCGCCACAGCAAGATGCGGCTGAAAGGATTCTTTTAAACCGATGATGCGTCCGTTATCCTTACATGAATGCGATTATGCTTGCGATGGTGTGTGCCAGACATAAAAGCGGGCCGAAAAAGAAAAGGAAGCACGGCAAGAAGAAGAGATAGAGAGGGGAGAGTGTGCGAATGGAAGCGGAGGAAGGATGTGCTGTTAAGAGCAAGGTTAGAATATCACATTCTACCCGAAATGAATGAAACGACTCTCATCTATGCTGCCTTCCGTCGTGTTTAATCAAATCAAATCTTAGTTGGTTTTTCCAGATCAGAAAGAGTGAGTGAGAGAGTGATAGCTTTTTTTCCTCTTAATTCTTGGAAAGCTTTCCCCATTAATTCCCTCAGGGTGCAGGAGGTAGGGTGAGCTAAATGGTGAACCAAACAATCCTATCTTTTACCAACGCCAAGGGTTGCATTTCGAGTTGGTCTAGTAGTTCGCTTCCCGGATTCGCATCGCGTGTGTAACGAAATGTAATTAAATCGCCAACACTCTGCGCACCAAAAAGTTCAACCTTCTAACCTGAAGCTGCACCACAGCCTTACTGGAGAGTGATTTTTTTTGTAAAAGAAAAAAGCGAAAAGAAATCTTTTGTTTTGCTAACAAAAATACGAAATGCACCCGGAAGAACTACGTAAACTTTTTTAAAATGATAACTTTATCATACACGTTGCATACTTTTAGGCGCTTTTTTAAAAAATAGCGATCGATATAGTGCACTGTTAGCTGCATTTGAAGCAAACGCCGCAAGTTATGCAATCTGGTTTAAGGGATTGCATTTAATGCCTTGCAAATGCTCTGCTCAAGCAGCCAAACGCATCGGGCACCGTACAACGTGTGCAAATGCAAAACCACCCAAGGATGCCAGTATCGCATGTGCGCAATGATACAATTTCGATACATAATTAATTGCCATTTCACAAGCAGCGATAGAAACTACCAACTCGCAAGGAAGATTGTGCTGTCGATAATGGGGAGAAATAAAAAGGAGGATGATTGTGTGTGTGTGTGTGTGTGTGTGTGTGTGTGTGGATCTTAAAACACGCGGTAGGTGAAAAGGGATTATCGATCAAGTTGGCTTCCGGTTTTGTGAATGATTTCCGGTTGCATTTTTTTTCTGCTCCAGTTTTCCCGTTCTGCTGTGTCTTTTTTTTGTTGTTGTCGATGGCGTGCTGGGTAGATAGTGAAAAGCCCGTGCATGGATAGCATGGTATGCCTATTAACATGCCTATTAACAATTCTTTGCCTACATTCGGGCGCCCAATGTCAGTGGGATGTGGGACGAACCGTACCGACAAATCAATTCATCTCAGCTCTCTACCATCAACATGCAGCATGAGGTTATCATATGCTTCATCCTATCCCTTATTTTCTCAGGTTTTACCGCTTGCGCCCGCCATGATGATTGAGTGGTAATTAAACGGAAATTTATCCGTTTGATTCCAAACGGTACGAGGGAAATGAGTTTTTCAGTACAGTACAAAAAAACATATATATGTGTGTGTGTGTCAAATGTAAGAATGAAATGTTAGCGCATACACACATGTGCGTGTATATATGAGGACCCGCAGATTGAGCGCTCGTACCCACACCCACCATGCGCCATGTTTAATCAGCAATCATCAAGAGCCATTTGCAAAAACCATTCCTGTACCATATTCTTTACGTGTAAGCGAACCAGAGTGCAAAGGCATCCGGCTTCCGGCGGGTAAACAATTAGGCAACTGACACAGCAGACTTGGAAGGAAACGACCGTTTGCAAACGAAAATGCGAAATTGTCTCGCAAACGTCCATCTTGGGTACGCCGTACATAAGGGTGCTTTAAAATGTTTGCCACTATGCGTAGTGGAGCAATATTGGGAAATGCGTGCGAAAGAGACTATGTGCATTCCATCTCTTTTTTTTTCATTCTCAGCAGATATGGTCAACAAGATGTTTTTGTCTGTATTTGCCGTTTGGTTGTGGAAAATGAAGAAAAATTGGTAACGAAAAACACACACACATACACATACACGCTCGATCGTTTGGCGATGAAGGATTGGGTGGAGGAAAAACCAGTTTCTACCGGCTGTCAGTACCTGATCTTGCGTCTTGAAAAGATTTAAGGAATGCATGTGTATCGAAGGTGGTGATGTGAAGTGGTTTTTGGGGCTGCGAGATGGAGTCAGAGGTATAGAAAAAGGACACTAAATTGGATGACAAACATTCTTCCCTTTTCAAAAAAAAAAAATATATAATACAGTGGTGTGTCCTGCCTGACGCGTTGGATGAGCTTTTTTCAGTCACTTTATTCTACTTTATCCTCTCCGGAGCTTAAATCACTCGGTTTCTTGAGGATTTTTTCTTAGTTTGTTGTTGCTCTAAATGATAGGGCCGCGTACCTTAGGGGAAATGGAGTCCGACCCAAACTTCCCCTCCACCCCTACCCCCTCTCTTCAACCACCCGGTAACCGATAATAGACATGGAAAATAGGGATAGCGGAAAAAAGAACAAAATTTAGGTACCAATGCCTTTAGTTTTTCTTTCTTTTCAATCCCCACAGCAGTAAACTATAACCCGTATGTTATTGAATATTTATTTTTTTTGTCATGTTTTTTTTCGTTTCGTTTTTTTTTATTAACGTTCGATTTCATTCACCTTTCTACACTGGATCGATTGTGGTGGAAACCGTGTAGGCAGTTCGATTTGATGCTTTCATTTTTTTTTGTTTGGGGTTTTTGTTGCTTGAAAAAAAACAAAAATCCCTCGACCGGACAGAATCAATCGTGCACGAAAAATGCGTATTAATGTCTTGTGCCTTACGGTTGTGCTAAAGCAAAAGAGAGGAAAGACGGTCCATGTTAAGCCAAACGGACATTTTGGGCTCGCTTACGTGAGATTTGCTTTGTGAGCGTATTTTGCGTGTGTTGAGCCGATGGTCTAACATAGTTTAGTGTTTTGTTTGATTTGGTTTAAAGGATTCTCCGCTTTTCATCATACACAACACCCGTCCAGGGGGGGGGATAAATTCATATGAATACTTTATAACATGACCACTGTGGTGTATACATAACGCATATGAAGAGAAGTCAGCAAAGATCCGAAATATGGTAATGGATAACACCGACCAATGGTTTTAACGCTGCCAAACTGTGTTGCCCTCTGTCATTTGGCATGTTTTATAAAAAAACAACAACAACATCCATCGACGAAAGGAGGGGTGGGGGAGGGGGGTTGTACTACCGCAAGAAAAAAAATCGCCTAACAGAAAAAAATTATCCAAAGGATACTACGATATATCATACGACCGTCCTTGCGGTTGGGTTTGATACAACAATACACTGATAGAAGGCAACGACACAGGAAAAAGGTTGTGAAACGGTAGGACTACAAAATGAGCCATTTGATTAAAGTCAACATTTGCCGGTTTGTTGATGCGACACCCAACACAATACCAAAGAAAAAAAAAACGGAACGGGCATCGTGAATCCCCCCCCCCCCTCCAAAAACCATGTTTATTCTCTCTTACCGGTTACAACAACAACAACAGAAAAAAACGATAACCCATAAGCGGTGAGCCGTTAAAAAAGGTTTGCATTAGAATGTAGGAAACGCGGCTAACGTAGGTGAGGAAGCGAAAAAAAGGAAACGCTGATGGAGGAAATGCTCATCACCATTAACAAATTGTGTGAGAAATTTGAATGGGGTTTTTCACATGCCCCATAGATTCGCCACCTTCCCCTCCCCCCACCCCGTTCCTTTCCGGCAACGGTTGATGCGATGCTTTTGATTCGGGAATCCCCTTTTTTCTAATGCCACGCACTGTTTGTACGGGACGGACAATAATAGGCGGGATGAATTCGGCTTGTGCAAAAAGGGCGAACCGGAACAACAAAAAAAAACACGACCAAACAATAGGTTATTGACATACCACGCCAAAAAACGTAATGACGTCCATAATGTAGTGTGTGTGTGGATGTGGTACGTTTATCAGGGAGGCGTGGTTTTTGGGACAAAGAAAGCAAAGCAAAAATGACAGTTCGAAATCACATTGGCATCAACCGTAAGCCTTATTAGGTCTCATGAATGCAAAAAAAAAATAATTTAATAAATTTAAAAAAAAATACATGAAACACCAGGCGTCTCCATGGATGACAACTCCTTAGGAACATATGGAGACGCCTGGTAGCTCATGAAAGGAGGAGATTCTGCTTCTTCGAGTAACGATCTTTTAGGTTCAGCCTATCATTTCTGGCTTATAAGACATATTGTTACCAGGTAGCGGAATAGTTAGGTCTTGCTATGGGGGAACGATTCGGGTGGGATTTTTGGTGCGACCAGCATAAGAAAAACAGGACGCCCCCATATGTAATGTAATCGTATTGCATACAATTTCTTGCTATCCTACAAGTTCAGTTATTTTTTTGCTGCTCCCTGTACACGCTGCTAACAACTTCTAGCTAAGCAATGTTTGATGTAGTGGAGTAATGATCTAGGTCCTGCTATCGATTCTCACCGATATGTTCATTCTATTAATTAGCAATATGGGTGTTGAAGATGATAACATGTATCGGGGTTTTTGTTCAATTTCGCAAAATGAAAGCGAAGATGTAAAACAGGACTAATGCCCTCGCACTAGCTTAGTTGTTCTCGACTCCCCTCACAAAAAAACTACACCCTTCCTTGATAGCATCATGGCCGACACACGAGCACGCTCTCCTTCCTTTTATTGTGTTCTCTTTGTTTCGACAAATTTTACAAACTTGGCAATTTTGTCGATTTGCATCCCTTCCTACCGGTGCTAGTCGTTTTTCCGCTACCCGTCAGAAAGGCATAAGATGCTCTGTTTGGACAGCGTAGCAAAGCTGGGTAGCGATGAATATGAGAAAGTCCGCCGAACGTTTCATGTAAAATATTTCCCATCGCCTAACTGCTTCCTTCCCTCCCATCCCCAAAACCAGCACACAGCTGGCCACGGCCGGGGGTCTGCATTAACTCCCACTTATCGGCAGCACCACTCGAGAAAAAGCTCGACAAGTGCTCCAGACCCCATTATTCGAACCCATCGAACGCAGGAGAAACAATGTTGTTTCTAGCTGCGCGCGTACACGACGCCAGAACGATCAGTTTACATCAAACCTTTCCCTTCCCTCTCCCCCCCCCCTTCTTCCCCTCATCAACCCTGCCGCTATCACTCTATTCTCGAGCCAGAAAGGTTTCGAGAGGAAGGGGGCCAGGATCCCGGAAGCGGATAATCCTGAACAGGGCGAACAAAACTCAGGTCCTACCCACACCCACGCCGCAGCAAAGATGCGAGCGACGAGATACGTGTCGTGCCGGAAAATCATGATAAAGTTAACATGTTATTTTCGTAGCCATTTTTTTGTCCTTCTCTGTTGCTCTCTTCTCCTCCCTTCGAGACGAGATTTTTTTTTCTAAGGGATTGTTTGGCTCTCATTTACGCTGTTCAAAGTTTTTTTTTTTGAAAAATCATATTCAGCGAAAACTGACGTTCAAAAATTGGTGCGCAAAGCATAACAGAAAAAATAGACACACACACACACACAGCTTTTCCATACATTTTTGAAACCTGTGCTGTGGAGCGGTAGTCATACACACTCTTTTCAATCCATTCTACGACACCAAGTACGGTTGAAACTTTTTTTTTCCACGCTCGCAAGTACGAGAGCGAGACAGGCAAGAAAAGCCAGTTGAAATGAGGTTATGTGGTTGTTTTAGCTGTACGGATTGGGAATTCCCTTTCGGGCGGGCTAGCAGCAACTGGAAACCAGGATTGAAGATAAGAGAAGAATGAATTGAAAGGATGAAGAGAGGGGGTTGGTGGTGGGTGGCAAAATATCGATAAAAACCAATCGCCAAATGAAATGGATGGTAAACGGTGGATGGGAATAGCAGGGTACCGTCAGCCGTTGAGTGAGTGTAAGGGAGATAATCAAAAAGGGAACCAGGGAATAGATTACGACGAAATGGATATAGACAATTGACTTTTTTACACAAAAGCGATGGTGGATGGTGGAAAACTGAGGTTACTCGAAAGGTGGAAGCATTTTCATGACTTTCCAATCCTGCCACCAACCACCGGGTGGCCACCCAATCTTCCAACTCCACTCCCCACCCCTCGCCGCCTCATTTCCTTCCCCACCGGTACTACTTTTGCATTTGCTGTTTGCTGAAAAGCTATTAAACCATTCGATGATGGATGGTGGTTGATACGCTCTCTGCCGGGAGATATAGAGCAATAGGTGCCGAGGCGAAAGCATCAACTAGAACGACGCCCGGTCTATCTGTGTGTATGTGTGGGCGGGGATACGTGTATGTGTGTTAAGGGAATTCGGGATTGTTTTCCCATTTACTTTATTTGTCTGCGGATTCGTCGGCAAACGGTGGGGTGTGGGGCGGCCGTAAGTCGGTTTTGAATATTGATGCTTCTTCTTTTTTTTATGCATCTTCTGCGTCTTCTGGGTTGCGGGGATTTTTTGGTTTGGTGTTAGCGAGTATAAAGTGAAATGTTACATAGCTGCTGGAATGTATAGGGCGAGGAATGTACAGTAAAGTGGGTGTGAGTAACAGATGGCAGGAAAAACCCGTTTCCATTTTGTTTTTTTTTCTTCTCTTCTTTGCTTCTTCTTTCGCTGCTTCTCTTCTTGTTTTGTTTATTGTGAAAGCTGTCGATTTGAAATCAATTTCACTTTCGTTGCAATAAAATTTAGCATCCTCTCGATTTAGCTTACTTTTACGCTTTTTACGGAAGGATTTTATGGAAGGTGGGGAGGGGGTCCGACACAGTCTTGTGCAGAGGTAGGGGATGATGATAACAAGTTGTTAACCAACTCCATAAAGCGGTAGTTATGTACCAGGTGAATTGTACCGCCATTTTTGGGTAATTGTATTATCGAAGGCGTATTTTATATGTTTTCATCAACGAAATTGCCTAAAAGTATGCAATGTGCATGACAAAAGTGTTTTATTCATCATAAATAGTGTTTAGGTTTAAATTAATCTATAAGATAAAGTAAAATTTTATTTGAATTTTTTTTACCGAGTTGTTTCCTACTCCGAGCGATTTCTGTCACACTCTTAACACTTTTAAACTAGCCCAAAGGCACGCAGCATCTTAAACGGTTACAGTTATTGGCATACTTATATTCCCTAGGCTCCCTCGATCCGGTGGAAGATGTCTCACATCAAGACTCACCCAACTCTACAGAACCGACACCTACACTAACCTTTCCGCCACAGCCCTTCACCCCCTTCCACTCCGTCATAAAGCGGATCGTCGGAAAAAGCATCTCAAATTTATCACGCTCAGTTTGCAATGGTTTTCCTTTCCACTTTCGGTAAAGTGAGTTGCTTTGGCGCGAAGTTTGGAAAGTTAAGCATCCTAACCCCTCCCTACCCTCACCCGGTACTGGCAATAACGTTATTGTTCTGGCCTCCCGAAATAGGGCGTATAGTATGAGAAAATCGTGCCTCATCAACCCCTTACATCCCTACATATGTTTCACTAGCAAGGGAGATTTTTCAATTATAAAATCGCACTCTTCTTGCTGCACCCCTCTTTTTGTACCTTGTCACCCACACACACACACACACACACTCATCGACAAACCGACCACATGAACCTTTTGCTAGGGGAAATTGGCGGCTAGCAGAAGGATTAAAGTTTTCCATCCATATCCCATTCTTCATGGTTGTGGCTCGTTTCACCCCTTTAAAACTTTTCTCCTCTCTTGCTACCGTCCCTCTCGCCCCTCCACCCTGTTTGGTATCATTCTTAGGCGGAGTAAATTGCCATTTATTGGCGGTGCCGACGTCCATCACTGTACGCCAACCACCCATACATGCCTCCGAGACTGAATCGATCGAAAGGGGGGGGGGAGTTTTCCGCCCCATCACGCTACGCTAAAGTCATGAACTCTGGATGTTGAGACACAGTGAAAGATTTGGGATTTTCTCACCGGTTGTGCAAAATGATGTGGGGGGAATGGTTTAAGCAGTGGATGTCACTTTCCATGTTAACCCGATCCACATGAAGCTCTAGGAATCGTTCCGGCTGGTTTTGCTCATTGTTCCTTGTAACTTCCTTTACAATGGGTTTTTACCCCCATAACAGGGAGGCAATAATTCCCCCCTCCCACCCTGGTTAACGGTACGGTAGTAGTTTTAATGCTAACATAATATTTGTGTTTCGTGTCTGGGAGAGTGTGTTTTTTTTCTCTTTCACCCTCTCTCTCTCTCTCACACACACACAATCTTTTCTTCTCCGCCGATGAAAGTTTCTATGTAGAAGTTGCTTATTCTGCTTACTTTCACACTCACACACACAGATTGTCTTCCGTTTCTAGGTTAACAAAATCTTCCAAATCTTTTCTTCGTCCACTGTCTTGCTCTCTGTCTCTCAGCAACAGTCTCTAGAATGGTTCCCGATGCCAATAATAATATAATCTAACCGGTCCCGTGTGCTTTGGTAGTAAAACGAAATGAAAACATTGGAGAGCAAAACGACGGGGGTTGGGGGTGATAATGGGACAAAGATGATGAAACGATTAAGCAGATTGGGAAACGATTATTTCCGGACCCGCTAATCCTTTCCCCTTTTACCAGGTGTAGGTACACAAAAACAAAGGTTAGACAAAGGGAAACGGGAATGTGACAGTACGAAATCGATACGAACGACATCCGTTCAGTTTTACTCCATTTTACCTTTCCAATCTTAATGGGTTTATCAACCGATTTTCCCCTTTTGTTGTGCATGAAACGGCACTTGTCGGTGCGTGTGTTTATTCGTTTAATTAATTTATCGTTCCGTGCAAGTGTAGAAGAAGCTAGTACGTTGTCTTCCGGTGTGCGGTGTCACAAAAGGGTCCAGCGTGCCATCCGCACGGTTCTAGGTGAATGACTTACAGCAATACATTGCCCGTTGGACAAACATTGTTTGCATATTGGTGCGTGTGCGCGTGTATGTGAGAGAAAGAGTGGAGAGAAAAAAAACCCAACACGTAAGGACTAGGTTTGAGGTGTGTTAGTGTGTGTGTTTGCGTGTGTAAGGAGTCCTTTAGCTCCTTCCGCCCATTTCCGCTAAACCCCGTTCGGCTTTCCCACCTTCTCAACGCTATGAAAAATCAGCTGGAACAACAATAAACGCACATCCAAAAAAAAGGAGCCAACGCAACAAGACAACAACAAGACATCAACAATAACAACAACAAAAAAAAGGAAAAACCGAAACGCAAACATAAATCCACCGGTCGTTACCGAGTGCGCCTAAAAGTATGCAGCTGATGACATTCAACTCACTGCTCATGTTTGACATCGTGTTCATCTTTTTCCTGTTCCTGGTCGGCGTCACCTGCCTGGTGTACTATCTGCCGCCCCGCGAGCTTACACCGCACGACGCGTCCACCCTGCCGCAACAGCCCCCGTCCTGTTCGGGGTTTCCTTCGCCTGCCTCGGGAGGACCCCTGGTACGTGGTTGCGCTTCCACCGCTAGGCGTATATCCGGCGAGGGCGGTACACCCATCATACTGGTCGGTGTACGAAGTGAAGCAGAACAGCAACAACAACAGCAGCAACAACAACAACAAAATCAACAACAACAAGAATCAGAACAGGAAGACTGGTCGCCAACAGCAGGGAGGCGATACGGTCGCGTTCTGACAGCTGACAGTGTTCGAGCTGATCCCGACCTGGTGGATGCTCCCGCCACCCAGGTGTACCCTTATCCGCTCCGTATGGGAATGGGCGGCCGTACCGATAGATGCCAACTGGAGCGACCGGATGAGCAGGAGGTACTACTGTTCGACTGCACCCTGGAGGATCTCATTGCGCTGCGCCGGATGGCAACGCTCGGTGGTGAAATGCGACCAGGGTCGGGGTCGGAACCGTGCCGTAACTGCTGCTGCCAGTACCAGCCGAGCGTTGACCGATGGTCGACGCCACCGAACGTACCGCTTCCACCTTCACCACCGCCCAGAATCATTCGACGCGGTGAACTGCACTATCCAGTGGAGGAAGGTGATGACGAAGAGGAGGAAGACGAGGAAGAGGGTGATCGTGTTGAGTACGTACGGATCGAAATCGAACGGAGCACTAGCGGCAAATGTAATGCCACCAACGGTACCGAACCGTCGATGCCGGCCTGCTGCTACGTGCGGGCGAAGAATACCGACATCAGGGCGTGCAGTGGACCGATTCACGATGTGTAGAGGAGGTAGGTTCGTGTTTGTGTCGTGGCTATTGGGTCGCATATTTAATGCCATGTGGTTCTTGTTTTTTTTTTCATTGAGCTTGGTTAGAAATTTGCATGCATTTGAATATTATCCGTAAAAAAGAACCTCCTGTACCCGTTTGATTAGAACCATTTTGTGGTGTGATTTTTTTTTGTGAGAGATTTTCTCGAGTTCTACCCCAAGTTGCGATTAATATGAGTTCTTATTTCGCTAGACTTTGAATGTTTCGATTTCGGGAAATTCGGGAAATAATTTCGGGGATAAACTCCAAGCAATGTGAAGAAGTCGTGCATTTCCTGTATTATGGGTCCGGAGAGATTCGTAAATATTAGTGTTGAATCTTTTGAAAAGAGTCATTCATATGAATCTTCAGTGTAGAGTCATTCAAATCATGAACCGACTCCCAAAATGTTAATCAATTTTCATAAATTCAAATGAATCCTCAAAGATTCATGAATCCTTAACGATTCGCTGCCAACAAACTTAAACTAAATGGGATGAACGGGGTGCTGGTGAGGGTGAACGGAAAGAAGGGGAATTATTCCAAAGCTGCTGACAGAGGATGGGGGGGTACCTACATAAATAGTTGGGCTGTCCCGAAACTCTAAAGATTCATAATTCAATGAGGATTCATGAATCATCAGAATAGAGATTCAGAGACATTCATTCTGTTCAAAGATTCGTTCAAATTCATGAATCTTTATTAGATTCACCCAAAACTAGTTGATTCATGTTCTTGGATGACGGCGATACTAACGTTACAAACCCGTAAATAGTGCTACAAGATAGCTCCGAAAATCCGAAGAAATATACGGAAAAATTTGGAAGACAAATAGCTGGAAAATATCCCTAAGAAGTTCGGAGTCAAAAACATCCAGGGTAATCCAAAAACTTCGGAGTACTCTGGAGCAGTTAGGGCCACCGAAATTTACTTTAGATTTCTCTCGAAGTATTCTTGCTTAGAACTCGTGAAACCATTTTGGATATCCTATTCTTATTTCCAAGTATTCAACTACCATTAACATTTGTTTCTGTTTTATCTTATAATTCAACATATTCTCAGCTGAATAGATCCATACAAACGCTGACAGCATTTGTAGAAAAACAAAATGCAAGAAATAAATTGCGTTCATTATAATATAATTTCATGTTTTCAATTGCATTACTTTAGGCGTTTTATATTGCATACTGTTTGTCTTGTTAACAGCCACTACAAGCGCCTAAAACAATGCAATCGGAATGACAATATCATCTTATAATGAAGTTATTAACAGCACATTTTTCATTCCTCTATCGTGAAAACGGAAATTCGTCGTAAGAATGAAATTTGAAGGACACAAAATGTGTACCAAAGCGACAAAGTGTGCCCCAAGAGCAAGGCGCACGAATTTCGGTCGGATAGCATTTAATTAAAATGCCAAATTTCATTCACTGCAGGAAAGAGCTATGTATTATGTTACAATGGTGCTCGCTTCAAATAAGTACGAAGTTAGAAGAGTGTGTAGAGCGTGAGAGAGACGGAGAGAGGAAGATGAGTGTCATCAACACCAGTTTCAGTTTTAGAAGTGCAACGGTTTTTGGTACATAGTCGCGTTTGTTGCTGCTCTATTGTTGTAGCACGTTGCGTTACTTTGGTAACAACGGAACGCGCTTTTCGCAACTAACTAGTGCGAATTACGGAGTGCGCTCATTCTCGAATGATTTCCTCCCGAGTACGAGATTAATGATGATTAATTGCAGTGGAGATAGTGAAGGGAGCGTGATGTAGAATGCAGTACCATCCACCGATGTACGGTAAGTGGTGTACATATCGGGCGCAACACCAACTGGCCGAACGATGTTGGCCTGTGTGTGTGTGTGTTCCTCGCAAGGAAAGAAGGGTGAGATATCGCGGGAAAGGAAGCGAGTGTACGGTGAACGGAAATGAAGGATCGGTAATGTGTCAGTCGGCCAGCATACAGCATTTGTCACGTGTCATCCGCAAACGGCGCGCGTCCAAGAATTGTGTGTGATGGAGACGCCCGGTGGCGCATTCAACACCGATGGAGGCGCCTGGTGCCGTTACCGTCTGGGAAGAGCAAACTGCGCGCGAAGCGCGTCATTATGGAAGTAATTAGGTTTCGCGTGGATGATGTTTTTTCCTTCGTTTTTTTTTGTCTCTTCCTCTTCTCTCGCTACATACTTGCTAATAGACGAACGTTTCGAACGGTAATGAAGAGTTTTTTGTGCTGTCGGGTTNGTACGAAGTTAGAAGAGTGTGTAGAGCGTGAGAGAGACGGAGAGAGGAAGATGAGTGTCATCAACACCAGTTTCAGTTTTAGAAGTGCAACGGTTTTTGGTACATAGTCGCGTTTGTTGCTGCTCTATTGTTGTAGCACGTTGCGTTACTTTGGTAACAACGGAACGCGCTTTTCGCAACTAACTAGTGCGAATTACGGAGTGCGCTCATTCTCGAATGATTTCCTCCCGAGTACGAGATTAATGATGATTAATTGCAGTGGAGATAGTGAAGGGAGCGTGATGTAGAATGCAGTACCATCCACCGATGTACGGTAAGTGGTGTACATATCGGGCGCAACACCAACTGGCCGAACGATGTTGGCCTGTGTGTGTGTGTGTTCCTCGCAAGGAAAGAAGGGTGAGATATCGCGGGAAAGGAAGCGAGTGTACGGTGAACGGAAATGAAGGATCGGTAATGTGTCAGTCGGCCAGCATACAGCATTTGTCACGTGTCATCCGCAAACGGCGCGCGTCCAAGAATTGTGTGTGATGGAGACGCCCGGTGGCGCATTCAACACCGATGGAGGCGCCTGGTGCCGTTACCGTCTGGGAAGAGCAAACTGCGCGCGAAGCGCGTCATTATGGAAGTAATTAGGTTTCGCGTGGATGATGTTTTTTCCTTCGTTTTTTTTTGTCTCTTCCTCTTCTCTCGCTACATACTTGCTAATAGACGAACGTTTCGAACGTAATGAAGAGTTTTTTGTGCTGTCGGGTTCGTGGGGTAGATTTTAGAAGGTTGCGAAACGAAAGTTGCAGTTGCGGTGCGTGGGGATGCGAGTGGAAGTAATGTGCATGTTTTGCCACTTTACCGAACAGGTGCACACATTCTGGGTGTGCTCTGCTCCGTAAGACAACATAATGGTTTCACAACACCGAACCACTTAAGTGCAAAATGATGGAATGGTATTACAAAACATCAACTATTGGCCGAGGTTGAAGAAAACCAGGGCTAGCAAATGGCAGCCATGGTGATAATGGGTGTTTTATTCAAACCCATTCAGGAACCCGGGCTGTGAAGGTCAGGTTCGTTGGAGAGAATAACCAACTAAATTCACATTTCCGTTTGCCGTGGGCGTGGGTGATCAGGTGGTAATGAAATCATCTGCCAACGGAAGCGATGTCAGCCCTTTTTTTGCCTTTAATGGATCACAATGAACGGAAATGAATGTACGTGGGATGTGAAAATGCGATGCACAAGTGCACCGGAAGATTGCACAATTTACTTGTTTGCTTTCGAACCACGGCGAAGGAAGGATCGCATGATGACAAGAAACTGTGTCGCCACCGCGTTTGTTATTTTCATTATCATTATTTATAATTTCGCATTATGACGGCAAGACGTGGCAAGATGAAGCCAACCAAATGAAAGGGATTTACAGATGACATGCTGTCAGATTTTAACGTACTAAATGACGGCAAAGTGGTACTATGTTGCAGGCATCAGTAAATGCCCGAACTAAGGAAACTTCTTCACCAGTGTTAATTATTTCGTTACTACACAGGTAGTAAGTGTTGAGAGAAAAAAAAATCGTTTTTTTTTGTTGCTCTTTTTCTGAGTTTTTCCTTTGTTGGCAAATACACACAAAATGGGCTTTCATATACTGATGCTGGTGAAATGAGGTTTTTCGACAAAGACAGTTGCAATCCAATTAAATCGCAAACCACACTACTGTGTGCGGGTGGACTATGCATGCAAAATGATGCAAGCCGAAAATTTGATCACTTTGATTCAATTAAACCACAAACGTTGGAAGTGAGTGGTCCGGTTGGTGTGAGTAGTTTGATGTGGTAGTGACAAATTAATTATTTTCTTGCTGATTTTTTTTTCTGCGAAGTACGGTTCAGGCGTAGTGGTATACTATTTTTTTCTGAGGATAATATCATTAAAATGCTTCAAACGTGAAGGCTGAGGATAAGTGACGTTTCACCGCATTTTGTATGAAATATTATTGCAGCGTTTCTCAGATGATTTCGTAACTTCATCGACATTTTTTCCAATGGCTTTATATGAAAAAGTAAACACATTTGGATGACATTGTACTGCAGTGAGTTGGCAAGGAGGCCATGTACGGTTTATTATATTGCTATCACATGATGTGACATTTGTAGCTGATGAAATTGTACACAAGTTTTGCAGCGCTCCAGAAAGTGTGCAACCTGCAGGTATAAACGCTTACAGGGATTTGCAATGTCATCCAGATTTGTTTACCTTTTCATAGATTTACAAAAATGTCGATGTTATTACCAAATCATTTGAGAAACGCTGTATTTAATTATTAATAAAGTAGCGATACACTGGTGGTAGATGAACAGTCATTATGTTTANACACAAAATGGGCTTTCATATACTGATGCTGGTGAAATGAGATTTTTCGACAAAGACAGTTGCAATCCAATTAAATCGCAAACCACACTACTGTGCGCGGGTGGACTATGCATGCAAAATGATGCAAGCCGAAAATTTGATCACTTTGATTCAATTAAACCACAAACGTTGGAAGTGAGTGGTGCGGTTGGTGTGAGTAGTTTGATGTGGTAGTGACAAATTAATTATTTTCTTGCTGATTTTTTTTTCTGCGAAGTACGGTTCAGGCGTAGTGGTATACTATTTTTTTCTGAGGATAATATCATTAAAATGCTTCAAACGTGAAGGCTGAGGATAAGTGACGTTTCACCGCATTTTGTATGAAATATTATTGCAGCGTTTCTCAGATGATTTCGTAACTTCATCGACATTTTTTCCAATGGCTTTATATGAAAAAGTAAACACATTTGGATGACATTTTACTGCAGTGAGTTGGCAAGGAGGCCATGTACGGTTTATTATATTGCTATCACATGATGTGACATTTGTAGCTGATGAAATTGTACACAAGTTTTGCAGCGCTCCAGAAAGTGTGCAACCTGCAGGTATAAACGCTTACAGGGATTTGCAATGTCATCCAGATTTGTTTACCTTTTCATAGATTTACAAAAATGTCGATGTTATTACCAAATCATTTGAGAAACGCTGTATTTAATTATTAATAAAGTAGCGATACACTGGTGGTAGATGAACAGTCATTATGTTTAAATAAAAAAAACTAACAGCCTAATTCTCAGAAATCGATAAAATGACAAGTAATGAAATTATAGTGCCGCAAGTAATCTCTTCCGTCGGTGAATTAGCATATGCTCTAAAACTAAGCAGCTGGTATTGTATCGTAGGTGTTCGTATTAAAGCTATAGACTTAAAGTCGTAAATATTCTTAGCAAATAAAATAATTTATAAGATGGTTGTAAAAAATCCTCTCTGGACCTAAGGAATATATTTCATACGGTTCAAAAATGGCATGAAAAAATCTGATTTTATGCATAAAGTATCGCTAATATTCATCATAATTTCTTCATAATTCAGCATAATTCAACATAATTAATAGAAGGTTCATTCAGACTAGTGATGGGCACTTCCGTTTTCGGAATTGTATTTGGTCCCAGATCCGATATCGGAACCGATTACCAAATCTGGATCCGATTCCGATTCCGAAACAGATTCCGATTCCGGAACAGATTCCAAATCCGGTTCCGATTCCTGAACCGATTTCGAATCCGATTTCGGAACCGATTTCGAATCCGATTTCGGAACCGATTCCGGATCCGATTCCGTATCCAATTCCGTATCCGATTCCGTATCCGATTCCGTATCCGATTCCGTATCCGATTCCGTATCCGATTCCGTATCCGATTCCGTATCCGATTCCGTATCCGATTCCGTATCCGATTCCGTATCCGATTCCGTATCCGATTCCTTATCCGATTCCGTATCCGATTCCGTATCCGATTCCGGAAGCAATTCTGAATGCGATTCTAGATCCGATTTCAAATTCGATTCAAAATCCGATTCCGGAACCGATTTGAACCTACTATGCTGGATCGATTCCGGAAAATTTGGAGCGCTTCGGAATCGATTCGGAATCGACCAAAAAAAGCATTTTGCCCATCATTAATTTAGCCTCGTAAACAACAAACAAGCCTCATCCAACACTCGATAACTCATAATTAATATAATATAATGCATTTAAGTTATGCAAAAATTCCGTTTAAAACACTTATCGATATTCTTTCGTTAAATTTATCATCGTCTACCCCCGTCCATAAGTTGTCCGATTGTAATTTTCAGCCATTATTTGTTCACACACCAAGAGCAAACAAAGAGGGTTTACAAAAAGATCACCCCCATTCCGGCAGTAGTAAGTCGCACACTCAATCGGATAACTCCCACGCCCACACGGCTGTGTATAAATCCTTTTTTTTGTGTGCCTCCGCGTTTTCCCGGGATTTTCGCCGCGAACACCGCACCCGGATCGTTCTCATTAATTTTAGATTAACTTTTTGAGCGTTGATTTTGTTTCGGTTTTCGATTCGATTTGTGTGCCCATTCCGAGGGTGTGTGCAGGCTTAATGGTTTGGCACGTCGCTGTATTTGTGCGTCGACATATGCGGTTAGGCGCTCTTTTCACTTCCCATCCTACCGACGTACGTTCATCCTTCTTTTCGGGTTTGGTTTGCGATGTACTAAAAGGATCAACTTCGTCCCAAGCACTTTTCTTCCTCTTCTAGTGGTCTATTGAACTCCGGATGCTTTTGACTGATCTCACCTTACTTCAATCTCTAACCTCACTTCTGTGGTGGAAGCGAACTGTCGATCCGGTATTAATTTCCAGTCCAAGTATACTCAAAGTAAAGAAATTATTTCATGTTTTTCCCCGTTTTTGGGGAAATACGTTTAAAACAATCCTAAAGAAACGTACAAGACCGAATGAAGCTATTCTTCTATTACTGAATAAAGAATAAAGAGCAGGAAAAAAAGGTCCCAAAGGCATTAGCATTTACAAGTAAGAATGTCTTTTTGGGAACGAATAATGGCAGTAGAGGGATCCCGCAGCGAGATAACCAAACCGAGCGACACAATTAATAAAGGTAATTCGGAAAGTTCAGGTCAATCGTCTTGAAGGAGCGTAAAGGTGAATTTCAAAAGAGACATGGGAGTGCAAAAAAATTCTAATCAAATGTCAGATTGTACGAAATGTAGGGTACGTTAATTTGAAGCGTTGTCGGCTGTACAAACGAATCGCGTAGTTTGAAATATCTTTCCAATGTTTTCACGATTAGACGGAATTTATTTTCCGGTTGCGCATTTTTCTACTACGACCAAAAGTTTCGTCCTTAAACAGGATTGTTTGGAATGCAAAAAAATGAAAACAAAACACAACAAACCAACAATTTCTTGATTTGCTAAAGAAGCGGAATGGGATAGCACAAATGAATGAGAAAAGCTGGCAAGCAGCGCGCTTAAAACCCCGATGTACCAATTTGACCCTTTCCCTGTTGATCCGCCAGGTAATGAACAGGTTTAATTCGATTGCAAAACCCTTTCACCCTTTGGTTCCAGTCTGTCCGTGAACTTCATCCTTCATTCGGTCGCGTTTAACACGGTTTGATGTGTGTCTCGTTGCGTTCGAGCTCGATTAAAGCTGCCAACTTTGATTGACGTGAAATATTAAATAAAGCGACGCTTCGTGCCATTTCAGTTTGGGAGCGGAATAAATTTTGTGAAGTAAAGAGATGGCCAAACAAAACAATAAAAAAACAGAAAATGAACATGGTTATTTTAGTGAAAATATTCGTATCGCTATTATTTGATGTTAATATTTTTTTTTATTTTCTATTTTCCAGAATGTATACACAGCCATCGTCTCTGTTGGTGTGGTCATCGTTAGTGTCATCGTCGTCGTTATCGTCATCACCGTCGAAAGGAGCAAACCAGCTGAGCGGAGCTGCACAGCAGCATTTACACCAGAATCAAAACTATCAAGCCTCTACGGAGCCATCAGGAGCAACACCAACGGCCGGTGCATCATCGTCATCTGTCACACTGCTCTCGGTCACCTTCGCAACCGGTACGACAACATCAGCAACAACGGTATCCTTTTCATCTGGTAATACGACGCTGGTGCAAGGTAAACAGTCAATTGAAACGATCAGCGCATTAACATCTGTAAACAGTACGAAGGTTGCGAACAGCATGTCAACAACTGTTGCAAGTAGCAACAACAACAACAACAACAACAACAACAGCAACAATCACACTAGCAGCAGCATTATACCGACCGAGAGTGATAGTAGTGATCCCGGAAACGGTCCGAAACGGGAGGAAGCGAAGGAACCAGTACAGGACGACATGCCACAAGCTGCGACGGAGCAGGCGGCGGTTGCGGAGGCAAAAGCCGACATAGCAACCGGTAGCACTCAGTCAGCAACATCAGCAGCAGCAACAGCACCACCACCAACGTATGGTGCCTACACTAACAATACTTTACCGCGGGGGCCTTATCTTCAGTATAAGTATAACAACATTAGTAGTGTTCCGTGCAACCAGGACAATAACGAACATCAACAACCGCAAACGCAGCAGCTTATACTACACCAGCATCATCATCCACTGGCTCAGCAGCATCATCCATATGCATCCGCACAACAGCAAACGCAACCGCATCGGCAACAGCATCATCATCACACTTACAGCAACCATCAACAACAATCGCAACAACAGCAGCAACAGCAACATCATCAGCAACTGTCGCAACAGCATCGGCAACCGTTGCGTAGCAGTGACGTGCTGGAAATGATTTCACGTTTTAAACGCACCCAGCCGGCCAATGAAGTGGAACAGCAGCCGGGAGATGCAGCAGACGATACAATGGCACGCCCGAAGGATTATCAACGTGTGATGCACCGCCAACAACAGTACACTGCACGACAGCATGACTATCAACGGGCGGCTGATGCGTTGTCGTTGGTCAATCAGGACGAGCAAGGATGGGAACGGCGGGACACGCTTGCGTACAGTGGGATGAACGAACCGAACCAACGCCATCCGGTTGCTGAGGGAGGTTTTCATCAACAGCAATGGCGTCAGTCGCAGCACCATGATCGGGATAGTAACAACGGCGGTGCTTACGCAAGCAAGGAAAGAACCATCCAGCAGCGCCATGCTAGCAACGTATCGCAGCAACAGCTGCACTACAAGGATAGTGCAACCGTTGCGCAACAGCAGCACCATCACCACCACCATCAACACCACTATCAACATCCATCAACAACGGCAACGGTCGGCCATCAACCGTCGTCGGACGGTGGTGGGAGCGAATACTTTCGCCCAGCAACACCGGCCATCGGTAGTGCGGTTTCGCTCACGAACGTAATCAGCTTGAAGCGGCCGAGCCAGGCGGAGGGATGGGCACTGCTCTGCCAATCGGTGCAAGCGCTGCAGGACCTTTTTCTTGGAGGTAAGTGAATGTCACTGTCGAAAAACGCCCACTGTGAGATGGAAACGACCCGCGCTCACCCATGCTTACTCACACATGCAAAGCACGACCCTTCCCGTTTACCGGGGTACGCAACAAAAGGCAAAGGATATCAATTAATTAGCTACCAGATAACTTTTACCTGTTCGCCTTTACCGTACCGAAAGCTGTCGAGCGTTTTAATTGACAACGCAATGAGCTTTAAGCGTGTTTTGCTTTGTTTCGTGCCGGTTGCGCCCCCGCTCTTTGCCGGTAATTGATGCGTTTCCTGTGTATGTGTGTGCACGCTCATTCACCGTACCCATGCCGATAATGAAGATGGATCTCAGGTGTCGTTATACTTGCGAGAAAACTCGGTTTGACACAAAGGATCAGGACACGGCGCACTTCAAAAACTTGTAATTAAATCAAGTGTAGCTTCAACCTGTGTCACTGCCTGTGTTGCCCCCTCTCTCCCTTCCCCGCTCCGCCCGTCCCCTTCCCCGTCCTCCCGTGTATGCTAAAGCGTAGGTGTGCGCGTGTGCCTTGCTGCACCGTTAAGGAAAGCAGCTCGTGCATCTGGCTTCTTTTTGTAAATCATTAAAACATCGATCATTTTCAAAGCATTTTCTTCTTCGTTTTGTTTTTTGCTTATTATGGTTGATGGCACAAAAAAGGACAGAAAGAAGCAAAAGAAGAAAAAAAACCAGTCCACCATTAAACTGCTTCTGCCCACCTGTGTGTGTGCACTGTATCTTCCTGCCGAAAAGGGAATAGAAGGACCAGCGCCGCTTAAGGTTACATTTTTCGCTTTGGCACACATACTACTCTGCCGCCCGCCTTCCTTTTTGTCTCCGGTATGCCATTTTCCCCTCTCTCGAACGCATCTTGATTGACGAGGAAATGAAAATTCCAGCCTAACCATATCACACGTTCCACCATTTTGTGCTCCGTTTTGTCTACAAGTCGCTCCCCCTCCCCACAGCCCCCTCCTTAAGTCCAGACATTTGTCCTACACAATCTTGTGTCCCACTTGCGGTGTGCAGTACCGGCGGACATGGGGGGAGCGGGGGATTCGGAGCCTTAACTGTGTTCGCAAATTTAATTTCTTTTCCCGAATCTCACGCAAAGGAATCCTTCCGTCTGGTCTGGAGATCGGCCTGTCTCAGAGCCTTACCGCTGAGCTTCTTATAAAGTTTTCTATCTTTTTTTTTCTTTTTGGGGCAGGTTGGTCCCATCGGTCTGCGGTCGAAGTTTGGGTTTTGTGGTTTAGGATTAGGAGTTGGGTTGGGAAATCCAAGTACTACACAATAAGCGTAAAAGATAGAATACAGGGTGTACCCAAAAAAAGGAAAGAAAAGAAAGCGAGAGATAGTTTTATTTTTCCGCTATATCATGTTCTCCGTTCTGGTTTCAACCGCGATTTATTATCACACACACCAACCCGACTAAGGTGAATTCTTTTGGGGGGGGGGGGGAAGAGCGGAGGAGGAGGAGGCGTGAGAACCAATGACGGACGCTCCGGGCCTATTTCCACTCGCACATCGCACTTTCTCGGACATGACCAAAAACGTTCAAACTTCTTTCTACGCTTTTGCAGGGCCGCGTGCCAAATGTTTTCCCCTCCCCCGGCGTTTTTTCCCAGCTTTTCCAGCTTGTGCGCTTTTCCGACGCCACTTTCCAACTTGGTACTTTGCACTGTACCATTTAGCACGTTCTGGGTGTAACGAATCTGAACCGACATGTTCCCTTCTCCGCACACCATTCCCTTATGAATCTTTTTTTCCCCCCATGCAACTTCTGTATTGGGTGCAAAAAAATGGAAACTCCCGCTAGTCCCGGTGTACATGCGTGAAGCTGCTTGATCGAAGCAACTTTTTTCTTCATATCCGATATAAACATTCACGTGTGTGTATTTCTCACCGGAATTAAAGCAGGACCGCAACTTTCCATCGCTTTGTGTGTGTGTGTGTGAGTGTGTATTTTTCTGCTTGATTTGTTTCCTCCGTGCTGGTGCCCCCATTCCATTATTTCTTAAACCTTGTGTTTTATCTGTTTCTCTCACACTTTTTTGTTTCTTTTTTTGCATTATGCGCACTTAATTTGGGAGCTTGCTATCATTGTTTTTTTTTCTTCCTTCGGTCTCCCGTTTTAGTTGTTTCAGTTTTTTTTTGTGCGCGCAATATTTCCATTTCTGGTGCGGTGTGTGTTAACGTCTTTAGCGTCGTTCGCAGGCACAACCACGCGGTTTTGCTGTTACGTTCATCTGCAGCGGACAGCGAAATATTACATAATAGATTAAAGCTGAAAATTATCTAGCATTTCGCCCGTTCATTCTTTCTCCCTCTCTACCCCCCCTCTCTCTCACGCCGCTTCGTGAAGCGATACGATTTTGTGTCCGGCCTAGAATTGGCTCGAGATTGTGGAATTTCACCTAATGATGATGCCGCTTTTTGGATACGAACAAATTGGGCTGTTTGTTCGCCATTTATTCGGGTGTGTATAGCTTCGCGCGCGTGTGTGTTTGATTGTGGTTGGTCTGTCCTTTAGCATATCCCCCTCCCTTCCTCCTCTCCGTTCCCCCCCCCCCCCCCCTTATTGCAGGTTTTATTTCTAAAAGACGGGAAATTACGGCTGGAAGTGGGGGTCCATAAAGCATGACCACTCAAGCGGTTAATGGGCCTTTCCAGTTGCTGTTTAACCTGCCCCTGTTCACATTTCGTGTTTTTTGGTGTATTTCTTTTTTTTTTTTGAGTATCTTTTAGTGTTTCTCTAGCCCAAAAAAACGCCGGTTCCTCTCACCGTACCGCCGAATGCCGGGTGGCGATGAAAACGAGATAAACACAGACCATTTAAATGAAGCAATGAGCGTGTAGCGAAGCATCCTTTTTCCTTTTTCATTTGCTTCCTCTCTGTTTTGCCAGCAATACGATCACAAAGTCGGTTCAAGTTTCGTCTAAATTTTTTTTTCATCTCTCCAAATCCACCTCCCTTTTTGCTGCCTGCCTTTCGTGTGCAGGACTTCGCCCCGTGTTGTTTACCTTTCAGAAAATGGAATCCGTGGATTGGATTCGGTTGGTTTGCGACTTGCGCTAAGCTGCCGCCGCTTAAACCGCGTTTAATAATCCTTCCCTGCAGGGTCACCGTCACCTGTTGCAATAACACGGGTAAGGCTGTGTATTTTTTTTTGTTATTGCTTTTTCTCTAAGGTTGAGAAATAGAATTCCTTCCGTCGGTTGTTTGATCTTGTCGAATTGCCGTATCCATCTTCACGTTGGCAAACGACAAACTAAATGCGCGGAATGGTTAGGAACGTTCGGGAAGGGGTATGAAAGGGCGTTGTGTTATTATTTGCTCTTGTCCTCTGCCGAATTGAAATCGAATTATGCGTAAACTCGCCGTACTGAGTGAAACCGATTGAAAGCCTAAAGTTTGCTGCGGCTACTTTTAGTAAACCACCGGGCGTCTCCACCGAACCAGTTGAAACGTACCGGGCGTCTCCATCGCAAATGGTCGAAAAGCACCAGGCGCCTCCATTGGGTGAACGTGGTTTCAATTTTCGGTACCGCTTTGAAATAGCAAATGCGTCTCCTTCGCCACCGTTCCGGTTTTGTGCCACGTGTCACCCGAGCCCAGTTCCGTTTCGGGTTTTGCGATTAATTTTCTCCTCTTGCCCGCGCAAAGTGAAACTCTGCTGGGAATAGTGTCGTACCCGTAACAGTGGGGTTTTAAGGTTAAACGGTTGCAAAAGGTGAAACTGGTCGGTTCGAACGGAGGGATGGCAGAGATCACGCAATACCAATCACGGGGTATACGCGTGCGTGCCGACACACCACGTACACGTTAAGTACCAGGTTAACTATACATTCCCATTTACCCGTACTGCCAGAGGACAGGACGCACAGTGTAAATAGACTAGCAGCTTGTAGATGAAACTCTTGAAGCACAAAGCGCCTCAAATGGGAGACGACATGTCACGAAGAAATCTATTGTTCGTTCTGCTGGCAGGTAGAGCAGGTAGCAAGGAATAGAAGAAACAAGCAAAAAAAAGCACTACACTCAAGGCAGCGGTAGTAATACGCTTGGTAGCTATCAGCAAAAATTGCGTCTATCGTGTCACGCGTGGGTATTATGTACACCCCGATGCGTTTGTCGTGGCGAAGAACGTTAAAGCGAAGGATCGGTTTGCGGTCACTTTTAGAAATATGATTACGTCATGATGATCCTTGATCCAACGAATCCCTCTCTCTCCCTCACGCGCGTGTAATTTTAATGTTTCGGTCAATCTTCAAATCAAATAAATCTCTTCTAACATACACACACACACACGCATACTGCACGGTCGTTTCGTCACGTGTGCTACTGTTGAGACACCTCGGAAAAACCAACGAATACCCGGTGGCTCTGACCGGGTTTGCCGGACGAATGTGTGTTTGCTTAGGGCCGTGCAGAAATTTGTTCTTCATTTGCTTCGCTTCTCCGCACGGTTCTTGAATGCCACCGGGGCAAAAATCCTCTCCCCCCCCCTCTCCCTCCTCGGACTTTCAATTACAAATTCCACCAACAAACGCACACATACACACGGGACACTAGAAGGCACAGCAGTAGATCAGAAGCGCATACGGAACGTTGTAGCAGTGTTGGGTTGGTATTAATCGAAAAATAAACCACTACAAACCCCGCCTTAATCTTGCCTGCTTCTCCAGAGCTGTACGATGGTTCCGTACGCGGTATGTGCGTGTGACGGACACTGGATTTGAAGGTTCATTAATCATACCGGCCACTGTTTATAGAGGAGCCGCGTCCGAGTGTGCCGACCTCCAAATGATGTGTGTGTGTATCGAGTTTAAGATGGTGATGTATAGCCGAAAAATGTAATTATACCTCTCCGTGTCTAAAGTATTTTTTTTTAAACACTCCATGGCACTTATCCGGTTTTTTTGGTTTATTTACGAGAGAGCTAGTGTTACTATCTCTCTCTCTCTTCTTGGCTTTAACGACCTTACAGGTCACGCCGGCCATTTCTGGCTTACTAGACTTATTTTTACCACGTAGCCGGATCGTCAGTCCTTGCTACGGGGGGACGGTCCGGATGGGATTTGAACCCGGTCCGGCCGTGTGGACTGGCGCCGTTTATCACATGCACCACCCGGCCGCCCCAGCTAGTGTTACTATATATTCCTAAATTTTCTTTTTTTGACACTTTTGTCCTTTTGCTGACCGGCGAAAACTTTAAACCAACCAAGCAAGACGAGTAGAACTGGTTGGGTGAGTTGAATTTGGTTTGAAGACAAAACCCGGCAACCATCAAACATAAACTCACTACATACTCAACCCGCAACAAACGCACCCTTTTCCGTTCGTTCACGTTCTTCCTTTTCTCCTTTTTGGCGTATCGAAATCCTCACCGTACGGAAAAGCAAAATTCCCAGAAGCTGAATATTTTATCCGCAGATTCTCCGCTACTGTATCGTTGCACACACTTGCGATGGCTCACCTCGGTCTCGGTTTGGCTGCGCCAGATTGAATCGACAAACCCGGTTGAGGGTGAAGCAACGTCTTTCATCTGGCAGCCATCGCCACACTTCCTGCCGACAGGTTAATCGATTGCAATCGTTTACCACAAACCGAACAGAAGTCGTACCAACGGGTCGTACCGTTTGGAAGTCAATCTAAAACCGTCGATAAACAATAACTGGGCGTCTCCATTTCACTCGGTTTCCACCATTGTGCACAATTTTTAATGAGTAAGCTGGTAACTTGTTAAAGTTTGTTTCTCATTATTGTCAACCAGTCGCAGTATCTCGGCTGCATAGAACTATAGAGCGAGAAAAAAAGCTACATTTGCTCTGTATTGCATAACTTCAGGCGTTTTTTTCAAAACCCCTGTTCTACTTGTTATTGCAGTGCTTCAACTCATGATTATTGTGTGCCAGCCAATGTGCCGTGTTCATTATAACGGTGACACATTCGAAGCATAGTTTTCTATCGATAGTTTACAGAAGAAAAACAATTATGATTGCAAATGCTGTGGCCGGTCGATCGGATAGAACGCGCCAACCACGAACAAACAAACGAACACAAAAAAAAACGGTCAAGCAAATACTTTCGCCTTGTCAGTTTCTCCATGTTGTGCTGTGTTTGTCCAGGTGTGCTAAGCAAAAATGTATTTGAAACTAAGAGCAATTGCGCACAGGGCACAATAATGATGAACGATGCGCAATGGAGTTCAGTTTTGCAAATTTTTGCTCGTTTCCTTTGCGGAGGAAAGAAAAGCATTCAAACTAAACCGAAGGGATAGATAGGGTAAAACATGAACCCTAACCAACTTGCCATTCGTTCCTTTCCCTTCTTTTCGCCGCTCCGCGCTTTCCTACCAATCGATGGGAAGAAAATTATGCTCACTTCACTCATGGTAACCGGTGGCACTGTGAACGATACGGTAATGTTCATTCAGTACAAGGTGACAAGTCGCGCCCTATCGAACCCGGGGAAACAATCATTCTTCAACGCTGCTGCGGCGAACCATTATCGACGCTCTCGTTGTCAACCTCATCATCTGCGGTACTAAACTGCAGCCCGAGAATGACGCAAATGGTATGCTTTGCAACAGTGTGTTCCTTGCTCACCATGCAAATATTGTTGCAAGGATGATCACAGGGTACATACGAACGAAGAGAGAGAAAGCGACAAAACAGGAAAAACAAAGAAAAGAAAATATGACTGTGATCTTATGCAGCAGCTTGTGTATGGATCCATCCAACTAGTGATGGG
>CM028102.1:19694302-19797133 GCA_016170015.1 Anopheles longipalpis
GTGTGTGTATGTGAATATAGGATCGCTTTTCCAGCAGTTACCAGCTCGATATTTCCGGACACTTCTGGAAGAGGCTGTCGAAGCATTTGAACGCTAAAAAAAGGGAGAGAGAGATAGAGAGAGAAAGATATAACGTACAGAAGGGAAAGAAATAGTTTACCCTGTAGTGGTGTGAGGAACGGGAGGAGGTTAGAATTGAACGGAACCGGCCGAAGTATGGTGGTTCGAGGTTAGTTTCAAATATAATAAATAACTTCCAATTGAATAGGAAGTGTTCTGTGCACGAAAAATGGTACCTCTTGCATGCTGGTGCATGAGCAGGAAGGAGGAAGGTGGAGAATGGAGTTGCTTGAACATCGGGACGTGTTTTGCAATCATGGCCGGCAAGTATCGTCCGTTAATCCTTTGCGGGAACTGCAATTTTAGCACACACATTCCTGAACCCGCATGGTAAGAAGAGTAGTTTTCCCCCCTCCTCCGCAACTCCCCCCCCCCTCCCCCACACGCCCACCAACCCCAAGATTCGTTTCCCCCCTCCATTTTGGAAGAAGTTTCGTCATTTTTTCTCTCTTCATTTCATGCCGTTAAAGGGGAAGTGAAAGAGGTCGGTTTTTCCACGAACATCGTTCTCTATAACCCGGTGCCGGTGTGGTTGCCCGCCAACATGTTTCTACTTCAAATGAGATGTGTTGCCGGTCCGTCGATGAATCCATTTTTCATGTGAACGATTTCTGGCCGCCTTACCTTTTTGGGACAGAGCACCCAAGTAAGGACCAATCAGCATTAAAGAGAGTGACCTTACTCCCCGTCCTCCTGCTCCCTTAATACATCCTGGTGGACAACCAAACATGGAAAAGCTATATCCCAACGACATCGTGCAGTTTTTTTTTCTTCCATTGCCACACAATCCAAAACTGACTAAAATTATGAGTCAAGTTCAGTCCCGCTAGGGAAACACCATTCAACAACTTATTGCTTTCTTTTTTTTTTTGCTCGATGTTCGACCACGGGTTCACTAAAATGGAAGAATAACGACCTGAACAATAACGAGAGATACAAGATGGCAAGGAAGCGAAACAAAAAAAAAGGAAGCGTTTTGTCCCCGTAATCGGGCTGCCACTCACGTGCTGGGCGTTTTCTTTGACCCTTCCCCCCGCACGACTGGTGCTGATCCCGTAGCATCACATTAAAAACGTTTAATTTTCCTTCCCACACACAACCATTTTTCCCATCAAATGGATGGCGAAACCATTTGCGAACCTTTGGCGTACGGCCTGCTCCATCAGCTGACAGTGCCGTGACAAATACGCGCGCTCTTCGAACGAATACAAATGGTGGTAACACCCGGCCCTTGGTGTGTGTGTGTATGTTAGTGTTTCTGTGGAAATTGATGGCCTGTTGATGATGTAGCGCCACCCAAAACCGCACAGCACAACTCGAAGGTCCAAAATGGGAGAAATTGAACAACCCCTTCTTAAACTTACAGTGCTGAAGTTGAAGTGGAATTTCCATTTATCTTACTTTTGTGCCTTTTGTGAATTAGAAAAATAACAAACTAGGACGAAGATAGGAGAACGGTGTGAAGAAGTGAAAGAAAGTTAGAAAAACAAAATGGTCACCATGAAGTAATTCATGTTGATTGTTACTGAAAAAGTAATACTGTTTGCCTGTTGTCACATAACCCAGGGCAAGGGAAGGATGTGAGGAATGGCAGATGTGTGTGATGGAGTGGAGAGTTCAACATGTTGCTGCGTAATCTTCTAACCATCCGCAAAAGACCAATCAACCCTCACCTTCCCGCGACAAGAGGAAGCTATTTTTTTTCTTTCCCTGTACCAAGAAAAATGGAGGAAAACTCGAACTGTGTTGGCTGTCACATTTTCACAGAAAATTTGACAGCTATTACCTTACGGTCCGAACCGAACGGGTCCGTTCTTTGTGTATCATTTTACTTTCCCCCTAACAAATACGAAGCCACAACGCTATCCTTAAGAATGTGGGAGCAGGAGGGGGGCGAAGGATAGAGGGTGGAATGGAAAAGGGTTATGGCTCATCTTGTTCTTGATTAATGATCGGAAAATGCAAATCACAACCCATTCAAAAAAAAATAACGAAATACAAAAACCTTTCCACAACTTTCAAAGCTTGCTTGGTTGAGTGTCTGCCCGTGTGGGAGAAAGAGAGGTCCTGGAGACCAGAGTGTGGGATCTTTTGGTGTGGGTTCGGTTTTCCTTTCCAATTTCCCGCAGCTAATCGTAAAACGATCATCCTTTAATCTAATCCTCGTTGGCGCAACAGTTCTTCGATGGTGCAAACGAGATGAATGAAGACTTTCGAGGGCGGGCCGAGCGTGAGTAAAAAGACGCATGAATAAGATATTGCTTCCCAAACATACACACAGGAGGGCGTCATCTGTCCATTTTTCCGATTGTTTTTTTTCTTCTTTCTTTGGGCGACACACTACAGCAAAAAAACAAGAAAAGAAAAAAGAAACTTATTTGTCTTGAGGCATTTTGAGCAAGTCTGCCGCTCGGTTTGGATGTTATTTTGGTTTGATACGCCTTTTTGAACTGTTGGAATGTGTCTAGTTTGTTACTCCTACTTTATTGTTGGTGGTGAGCAAAATTCTTACCCTATCCTTCCATTTCTAGGATGAGTAAGCTTTATTTAGGAGTACCTTCAGTTCGAACCTTAATCTTCTAGCTTCAGTTCTAATAAAAATAACAGGAACTCAANTTGTTACTCCTACTTTATTGTTGGTGGTGAGCAAAATTCTTACCCTATCCTTCCATTTCTAGGATGAGTAAGCTTTATTTAGGAGTACCTTCAGTTCGAACCTTAATCTTCTAGCTTCAGTTCTAATAAAAATAACAGGAACTCAATTTAGTGTTCGACGCGTGTGCTGGTGGCAGGATGTTACACTATTTGCCTTCTTTTCTTACACCTGTTACACACGTGCGGTAGTCTTATTCTAGGAATTTTCTTCCCAAGTGCCATCTAATGATGGATAAATAGTCAATTTTCCCAGAGTTGGATCATTCCGGAGTTAACTCCGAAGTAACTCCAGAGCAACTCTGGCATTATTAACGACGGGGGAGGGGGTGCCGTAACGGGAATGGAGGGGGAGTGCACCCGCCCACTAATCTAAGTTGAATCGTAAGTTAAAATCGGAGATTACTCCGGAGTTAACTCTGGATTCAGCTCCGGCGTCAACATCGGAATAATCCGGTATCAAGTCCGGAATAAGTCAACTCCAAATTACTCGAGAATAAGCTCCGGATTTTTCCCGGAGTTGAATCCGAAGTTAAAATCGGAGATTACTCCGGAATTAACTCTCCAAAGTTAACTCAAGAGTTCAACTCCAGTCGGAGTAATCCGGAATAAACTCCGGATTTTTCCCGGAGTTGAATCCGGTTTTTATACGAAGTTATACGGGTTTTTATTCGTCTGAGTTGGAATTACCAACACTAGTGTCATCACAATCTGTATTTCTTATACCTGTGCATATACCTGTCACTAAGTAGGTCCTAAACAACATGGACAATTCGGTTAAGAATCATCTGCAGTAACGATCGGAAATAGGTCACCTAATGCACCGTACACATCGCCCTGCGCTTCCCGCAGTGCCTGCACAATCGTATCCTCCGTCAGCTGTTCGAAATCGTTTAGCTCGCCGACGGACACGAACCCGCATAGTTCGAGAAACGCGGCATTGAAGGAACAGGCGACCTTATTAACGCACTGCTTCGACCGGGGAAAAACAAACGCACGTATCTCTACACCGTGCTGCAGATGGTCCCAGGTCCAGAAAAGATTATGTGCCATCTTACGGTCCAGTAGTGTATCGATCAGCTTTTGCAATCCGCTACAAACACACTCAAGGTCACGGACTGGATCACGCAGTACGAAGCAATAACCTTGGGCGGGAAGATTGTCCGATAAGCGGTACAGCAGCGGCATACCACGTACTGCTATCAGCTCCTGAGGATGAAGAATGGGGAAATTAGGTTAGGAATTGATGCTCTATTGCGGTTACTGTTCGGTGGTCTTATATACCGTACGCTGCACGTAGAGGTCCGTATCGATGCGAAGCAGATGTAGATGGAGATGATTCACGGAGGCCTGTGCACCGGGACTGTTGTAACCGATCCGGTAGCGACGGTCCGGTAGGCGTAGCAATAGCTCGAACGCCACGCGTATCCCTTCCGGTGTGAGTAGCTGCGAATGGGAACCCTGTCGGTTCGGTACCACCAGCGAATGGTACACCGTCACCGGACTGTTGTTGATCAGTACCGTTGTCGGGAATGGACAGAACAGTTCCAGCTGTATCTCGGCTGGATCTACTCGGTTAAAGTTGAACCGGGATGCGTCGAAGGGTGCATCCAGCAGAAATGCATGCGGCTGCCGACGTTCTGTCAGTCGCTCCCGGTTAAGCTGGCAGTGGCAAAGAATTATTTAGGTTAGTGCATTGAAGAAGGACCAAAAAGCGTTTAACAGCTTACCAAAATGAGAAAACCAAACTTTCCGTCAGCCACACGCTCACGTTCGATGTTAAGATGGTAGCGAAAGCCGACACCGCCATCATGTCTTTCGGACCAGGTTGTTTCTAACAGACGCTGTAATTGGGGATCAGCACATGCATCTTCCAGTGAGCTGGATAGCGTGTATGTAGGACACGTCTTCAACATGCTATGAGTCACAGTTTAAATTTGTTTTCGAGAAACCCTGTATCCAAAGAACATTAAAAAATTACTGAGATATTGAATAGGTTAATTTGATAATACACAAGGTTGCTATAAGTTGTTGGTTTTCCTTCGACATTATCATTTTTCGAATAGAAGATGTGAAGTAGTGATTATATTTTAACACAATACTCGTTTCAGATCATATCGGACTACTGCAAGAACCATCACCTGTACAAGCCGTTTTCCCACATGCTGATCGACCTGTTCCGTGAGGTTGTCTCATCAGCGGAACCAAATCGCCCATCGCCCATCGGACAACCTCCGGAGCTGAAAATCAAGCGTTCGATCGAGTCGTTCGAAGAGCAGAAGTACGTTGAAAGCTTTACAATTAAACCATTTTTTTCCATTATACTATAGAAGAATCGTTTAAAAATCTCATTTCACCTCCACAGAAGCGACACCGATTCGGGTCGTTCGTCTGACCATGGTGAGTTGCTGGAGGTGCACCGGAAAAAGGAACCGCCAGGTGTCCGGATGCAGCTAAACGCAGCTGGTCAACAGCAGCAGCAGCAAAGCTATGGCCCAGTCGTCTGCTCCAGTGAAGATTACCGCGAGTACGGCCAAACCACGGCAGCAACGCTGCTAAAGGTAAAACGGCCACCAACGGTTAGCAATCCGGCCGAGCAGAGGTTCTGCTCGTTGCCGAGACCACCCTACGATAGGCATCAGCAGCAACCCGGTACGCTGGTTCCCGAACCGTATCCCAACTACCACACCATCTCCTACACCAAGAGTGTGCCGCGGCCGACTGACAGCACCGGACAGCAATCGGAACAGCAGCCCCAGGGCGTTACCGTACGGCGGCGCCACAATGCGGAACTGCTGGCGGCCCGAAGAAGAGCCGACTACCGCCGGAACACCATCGACGTAACGATGGTGGAGGTAAAGATGGCGGAAGCGGCAGCAGAACGTCAACAGCATGCAGTGCACCACCAGCAATCATCCTATCTGACCGGTCCGGGCCGACTGATCCCGTCCAAGTCGATCAATCATCTGGCGAGTCTTGCCAGTGGTGGATGTGATGCATCCGCTCCACTCGACCAGAGCAGTTTCAATGCCACCTCTATGCCCAGTGAGTAGTGGGCAACAAAAAACCCCAATACAGCAATAAAAAGCTCTTTGTTTCCATTTTCCAGATCTCGGTATTCCGCTGACGACGACGGTTTCGATCGCCACGCAGACCGCTCAGTGCAATAGTCGAAAGCAGCCGGAACTTACCCACACAAACGATGGTATCGAACCGGCAACAACCCACAAGAGACCGGAGTTCATTGTAAATTCCCACTCAGCACCAAAGTCTATTGATCTCACCGACGCAAAGGTACGGTTCCTCGTGTGCTTTGTTTTGTCGAAACGAAAAAGTAACCAAACACTTGTTTTTGCACCCTCTTTCATACCTTACTTACAGACACAGCATCGCAGAATTGTAACGATTCTACTGCTAAACGGTACCAAAGTGAACGTCACGTGCAATCCAACGACCACACTCGCCCGCCACATCTTTGAAGCGATTCTACGGCTGGAAGGATTGGGCGAAAACTTTTTCCTCGGACTGTGCGCCCTTATCGGGGGCGATTTCGTCTTTCTGCCGCTTGATCTTAAGATCTACAAGGTAACAGGCAAAACAAACGGTATCAAATCCCTTCATTAACGAGCATCGTAGTTTAACAAGCAAAATCACATTTTTTGACGAATATGTCTTCGTACGCTTTACGTACATGTCGTTTCGCGTGAACAAAGAGAGAGAGAGAGAGTAGCGAATATTTTTATAACATTATAATATAATTTTATCAGGTTGATAAACGATTTAAGTGTCGAACAGATTATTTTATTTTTCATAATAATTATATTGGGGGCGGCCCGGTGCTGCATGTGATAAACGGCGCCCGTCCACACGGCAGCACCGGGTTCAAATCCCATCCGAACCGTCCCCCCGTAGCATGGACTGACTATCCTGCTACGTGTTAAAATAAGTCTTGATACGGCCAGGCCGTTCTAACCGAGCAAACAAATAATTGTATTGAAAAGATCCTTTCGCGCTACAATTTTATATGGACATTATATGGACAATAACAAGGATTAAACTCGTTAACAGAGAGTTAACTACGATTTTTATCTCTTTCTCCCTAATACTAAATTACTAATTTGGTATTATTGCAGGTGGCGCCACAAATATGGATNCACCTCCACAGAAGCGACACCGATTCGGGTCGTTCGTCTGACCATGGTGAGTTGCTGGAGGTGCACCGGAAAAAGGAACCGCCAGGTGTCCGGATGCAGCTAAACGCAGCTGGTCAACAGCAACAGCAGCAAAGCTATGGCCCAGTCGTCTGCTCCAGTGAAGATTACCGCGAGTACGGCCAAACCACGGCAGCAACGCTGCTAAAGGTAAAACGGCCACCAACGGTTAGCAATCCGGCCGAGCAGAGGTTCTGCTCGTTGCCGAGACCACCCTACGACAGGCATCAGCAGCAACCCGGTACGCTGGTTCCCGAACCGTATCCCAACTACCACACCATCTCCTACACCAAGAGTGTGCCGCGGCCGACTGACAGCACCGGACAGCAATCGGAACAGCAGCCCCAGGGCGTTACCGTACGGCGGCGACACAATGCGGAACTGCTGGCGGCCCGAAGAAGAGCCGACTACCGCCGGAACACCATCGACGTAACGATGGTGGAGGTAAAGATGGCGGAAGCGGCAGCAGAACGTCAACAGCATGCAGTGCACCACCAGAAATCATCCTATCTGACCGGTCCGGGCCGACTGATCCCGTCCAAGTCGATCAATCATCTGGCGAGTCTTGCCAGTGGTGAATGTGATGCATCCGCTCCACTCGACCAGAGCAGCTTCAATGCCACCTCTATGCCCAGTGAGTAGTGGGCAACAAAAAACCCCGATACAGCAATAAAAAGCTCTTTCTTTCTATTTTCCAGATCTCGGTATTCCGCTGACGACGACGGTTTCGATCGCCACGCAGACCGCTCAGTGCAATAGTCGAAAGCAGCCGGAACTTACCCACACAAACGATGGTATCGAACCGGCAACAACCCACAAGGGACCGGAGTTCATTGTAAATTCCCACTCAGCACCAAAGTCTATTGATCTCACCGACGCAAAGGTACGGTTCCTCGTATGCTTTGTTTTGTCGAAACGAAAAAGTAACCAAACACTTGTTTTTGCACCCTCTTTCATACCTTACTTACAGACACAGCATCGCAGAATTGTAACGATTCTACTGCTAAACGGTACCAAAGTGAACGTCACGTGCAATCCAACGACCACACTTGCCCGCCACATCTTTGAAGCGATTCTACGGCTGGAAGGATTGGGCGAAAACTTTTTCCTCGGACTGTGCGCCCTTATCGGTGGCGATTTCGTCTTTCTGCCGCTTGATCTTAAGATCTACAAGGTAACAGGCAAAGCAAACTGTATCAAATCCCTTCATTAACGAGCATCCTAGTTTAACAAGCAAAATCACATTTTTTGACGAATATGTCTTCGTACGCTTTACGTACATGTAATTTCGCGTGAACAAAGAGAGAGAGAGAGAGAGCAGCACCGGGTTCAAATCCCATCCGAACCGTCCCCCCGTAGCATGGACTGACTATCCTGCTACGTGTTAAAATAAGTCTTGATACGGCCAGGCCGTTCTAACCGAGCAAACAAATAATTGTATTGAAAAGATTCTTTCGCGCTACAATTTTATATGGACATTATATGGACAATAACAAGGATTAAATTCGTTAAAAGAGAGTTAACTACGATTTTTATCTCCTTCTCCCTATTACTAAATTACTCATTTGGTATTATTGCAGGTGGCGCCACAAATATGGATCAACACGTCCAAAAAGTCTACACCAATGGTGGAAAACGTTGTGTTTATGTTGTACGTGCGAATTAAATTTTTCCTGCCCACGCTACGTGGTGTTAGGTAAGTGAAGAAATTTAACTGTCGTTTGCAGTGAACATCAGAATCGATTTTTCCCCCGTTACTTATCGACCGAATATTTCCGTTTACAGCTGTGTCGAGTCGCGGCATCTACTGTATCTGCAGCTGCGTAAAAGCATCCTCGAGCGGCAAATACTGTGCGCCGAGGATGATCTGATCGCGCTCGGTGGGTTAGCGTTACAGTCCGAGATTGGCAGCTTCAAAGAGCACGTAAGCATCATGTTCTAACAGTTACAAAAGAAAAGCGATTATCTAATAACTGGTTCCATGTTCTGGCCTATCAACTGTTTGTAGATGAAGTACTCGGAATATTTCACCATCTCGCACTACCTTCCGGAGGAGGTGTACCGAAAGAAACGCGAACTGGCACGCTATCTGCGCAATGCTCACTTTCACAAGCGTGGCCTACACCAGCGCGAAGCGGAACACAACTTCATCCGGTACGTGCAGGAGCTGAAGGAGTACGGGCTTCATCTGTACAGTGCGTCCTGGGCAACCGGCGAAGGTATGACGCTGGACGTGTACGTCGCCATTTCGCTCGCGGGTGTTGCCATCTTCGAGCGTAACGTGCGTTATCAGCCACGTGCCAGCCAGGAGCAGCAGGAGTGTCGTAACGGCAAGAACAGCTTCATGCGCCATCTGTACGCATTTTTCGATTGGCTCGAGATCGAAAACATTTGCTTCTCGAAACATGCGTTCTGTGTCGTGGTCCGGCGTAGTGAAACGCTCGGTTCGAAGAGTGACAAAAATCTGGTGAAGTACAAGCTGCGTATGGATGGTAGAAAGTACGTCGTAAAATCTCGTGTTTTTTTTTGGTATTCTTTCGTCACAATTCCACCTAACATTCTTCTTTCTTTCACATTTTTTGGTATCGATGGTGATTGTAGGAGCTATTTTGCTTTCAACCTAGCGTCAGAACATCACAAATTTTACATGAAGTTACGCAACTCGTTCATCTCGATTAAAACGCTTGCCAGCGAGCTAAACATCCCGATCGAGCAGCAGTCAAACGGTGGCATCGCTACGGCAACGGATGAGGATGGTCGCAAGAAACGAACCGTAAGCGAACTGATAGACGCTAACCGTCCATCACCGGATCCGGCCGGGTTCGATGCGAAAAATATCGAAAAGATTGACAAACCATTCAAGACGACCGGATTACGGGTACGCAATCTGAAAAAATCTATGCTCAACGATAACCGGTTGGCCCGACTACGTCAGCGCTTTTTGCTCAAGCGCTCGAAATCAACCGTCGAGCAGGGTAGTGCCGGCACGTCCGCACTGAATCTCACGGTGGAGATTACCAACCAACAGAACCAGAACAAGGAGAATGAAAATCCATTTCTCGGCGATGAACTAGAGACAGTGGATGGTGGTGGCATTCACACTACTGTTTCTTCTCCCGGTGCTAGCGACCTGACACAATCGGGCACCACACTTCGGTCGCACCAATCGGGCAGTAGTTCATCGTACGGGTACGAACAGCAGCAACAGCAGCAGCTACTATCACCGGAGGATTCACCGAAAACCACGCACAGTATGAACCGCAACAAGGTAAAGATGGGCACGAAGGTGTTTTCGGCCCAGTTTTTGAACAAGTCGTTCGATAATCTTGCTGCTGCCGCGGGTAGTACCGGGTCGATGCACGGCTTAACCGGTGCGGTCTCCTTCCAAAACGTGGCAAACATTAGCCGCAGCAGCAGCGGCTTTCTGCTGCACGAGGACGAAGGCGAAACGGTTGAGGGAACGCACAGCAACGCACATCAACCGCCACCATCACATCAGCTAATCGAAAGCAGTGTTGATGAGGTGCTATCGGTCAAGAGCAGTATGGGTTCGGTTTACTTTATGGAAAAGATCGACGAACAATCCGTTGGCGGAAGTGCCGAAACGTTACTCTCCCCGAAAGCGTGTGTCATACGTGAGTGCGATGGGAACGGAATGGAATACGTTTTTGTTCCAATCCAACACAATTTACAAACTTCCATTCATCTTTTCCATCTTTGCAGAATCAAGCATCCGCAGTGAAAGCTGCCAGTTCGAGCTCCCGATGACGGACGAAACAATCTCCGATACGCTGCTGGAGAAGTTTAACAACATTAGTCAGTGTGGTGGTGCGTCAAACGATCGCATCCTGGCAACGGTGCTCATCGTGAAGGATGCCGTCATCGGTATGGAGCACGAGATGGGTCCCAACCAGCGGCAGTTTCTATCGCGCAGCCAGGAATCGATTGCCCTACCAGGCAAGTGGTCACTAACAGCGTCCAGCATCGCCAACACCACCCACGGTGATGAATTTGACGAACGTTTCCCGTACGCCACGATGGGTGTGCGAAAAAGAAACCGCGAGCAGCACAGCAACACCGCCACGAGATACACGCTCGGCATTAGCATCGTGCAAGGGAACGACAATAATGTGTACGTGAAGGATCTTGCACCCAACGGACCAGGAGCACGCAATGGTGTACGAGTGGGCGATCAGGTAACGTAATTTTTTTGTGTGTGTAATGTAAGGTTTTGCAAGTCAATTTTAAATATTTATTAAATGTATTGCAAATGATTTAAAGGTACAAACTAAGCTTGGGAAATTCGGTTCTTTCTCATGAACGTGAGCGAACCAGTTCTTTCAATTAGTTGAATTGAGCGTGAATCGCATTCACGACCTAGTAATACAGGACGTTGTTAAATTCGACTGGTAGGTCGTTCATTCATTCAACGAATTACTTTGAACTGTTGAACCGATGCACTGGCGAGAAGAACGACCTTTCGACGAAATTCTGCGGGTAGGTCACTCATTGATTGAACGACTTACTGTGAACTGAAGAATTGTTGTACCTTGATCAAATGAACGTAGATCGTTTGTTCTTTGCAATGAACTGAACGAACCGTATGATTCTGATTCTTTAAGCACACCTCTAGTTCTTCTTCTTGGCTTTTAACGACCTTACAGGTCGCGCCGGCCATTTCTGGTTTACTAGACTTATTTTTACCACGTAGCAGGATAGTCAGCTGGATAGTCCCCCGCAGCCTTGCTACGGGGGGACGGTCCGGATGGGATTTGAACCCAGTCCTGCCGTGTACCGGCGCCTTTTATCACATGCACCACCGGAGGCCCCCCATACCTCTAGTATAAACATTAAAATTGACTTTTTAAACTCTGCAAGATACTCAACCCATACAGACACCCCCTTAAAAATGTTGTTTCTTTTTCTTTTGTGTTACAGATTATTGCAGTGAACGGAAAATCATTGCTTAACCTACCGTACACCGAGTCGCTGAGCATACTGCAGCAGACGGGCCGAACGGTTGAGCTTGTACTGTCACAAATCTTTCAACGGTCACAACCATCACCACCAGTAGAGGAACAGCAGCAGCAACCGCTTCAACAGCCGCGTCCACCGACCGTAACCAAGTCGAACAGTCTGTACATTAAGAATGGTAGTCGATCAGCCACTACCACGCCCCTGCTGGATTCGCACCAGCAAACCTTGCCACCGCCTCCGAGCTACACGAAACATTACGAGGATGGTGACCGACTGGCCAAATTTTATTCCCAACATCCCCAACAGCACACACATCAACGTAAACAGCATGTAGAAGGAATCGGTGATTTAGCCACTGTCCAACGGACCGGGGGTGACAGTGTGAGCCAGCGGTACACGAAAAACGTCGCCGATATTCTCCGTACGCGTAATCGAATTGCGCTTGCCGAACGGAGTCAGCAAACTTCCCAACAGCAACAACAACCACCTCCCGCATACGCTGGCCTCAGTCCCTCGAAAAGCATGCCCGACTTACCGAAGGTATGTGCGCAACAGCTTAAAAGCTTTTACTTTTAAAAACTCCACACGGTTCTGATCAACCCGTTTCGACCTTTAAAATTTCGCAGATTCTTCAGGCGTACAGCAAACAACCGCCTACGTTCGGTGGTATACTGCTGCCGGCAGGTGTGGTTGGTCCGGTTCGGAACAGCACACGACTAGGATCATCGGTGAAGCTCCCGGGACACCAGTGTACAACAATGTCCCGCAAGTATACCGGCCCGACAAAGTATCCCGTGACACCGGCGAAGGACACGTTTAAAACTACCGTCGGTCCCATCCGGACGCAGTTGTCCCTCTCTAACGCTTCCGAGGACGAGCAGGTGTTCATCTAATCTTAATCCAAGTGCACAAATCCAGATGAAACATAAAGCAGACAGATAGAAGATTAGATAAATCGAGAGAGAGAGAGAGAGAGAGAGAAAGAAAGAGATTGAGAAAGAGAGAGAGAGGGAGAGAAAGAATGAGGAAAAGACGTAGTATGTCTTTCCCTTTCCTATTATATGACTTCTTCTTCTTGGCTTAACGACCTTACAGGTCACGCCGGCCATTTCTGGCTTACTAGACTTATTTTACCACGTAGCCGGATAGTCAGTCCTTGCTACGGGGGGACGGTCCGGATGGGATTTGAACCCGGTCCGGCCGTGTGGACTGGCGCCGATTATCACATGCACCACCGAGCCGCCCCTAAATATATGAATGTCCTTAATTATGTTTATTGTTGTATTATTGTGTCGATTTTTGTTTCTTCTTTCTCCCTCTTTTCTCTCTATATCTCTCTCTCAATCTTGTCCGTGTGCCGTGTGTTGTGTGTGTGTATGTGTGTTTGCTTGTATGCTTTCGTTTAATAGATAGATACAGAAAATGAGGATAACGACACGCGCGAAAGGAACAAACAACCCGCAAAAAAACCAATATACCAAAATCCCCAAACTTCTTGAAGCTCAGGGTCGCTTGCCACATTAAAGAAAGGCGTCCAAACATATATATATACACGTATATGGCACAACAGCCAGCAAGTAGCTTTAGTAACCTTTCCTTTTTGCAGAAGACAGTGTTAATGTCCCACCCGGTTACTAGAAAGAAAGGCCTAGTAAATAAAAAAACAAACGAAGGCAAGCCAGATAGAGCATAACAAAAAAAGCAAAAGAGTATAGCGCAGTTTGAAGGCAGTTACTGTTCTGTTTTGTTACTGTAACGTTTTTGAGGTTGCGTAGCAGTAGTACGCGTCGTGTCGCATTGTGTAAGCAGCATTAGCCCGTTCTCTAGCTCGTTTCGCGTTTCCATTTGGACTTTTTTTTTGTTTTTTGTTACTGACGATAAGGCTTCTCCGAGTGCGTTTTTATGTTGTTATTGCTGTTGTTGTAGACGCCTACACACAATCAGGGTTGATCAGGGGAATTATTGTCTATAAAGCCGATAAATAGAATAGTCAGACATTGGAACAACAGCAAAAATGAGCTAATACGTCAGCCAAATTAATGTTGGCTAATATTCACAATTTAATATGAGCTGCACGCTGCTGAAGCCTGCAATTTCGGCTTGCCAACTATACTTACAGCGACACTCACAACATGTTTGCTATAGTTTGGTGCGCAAACAAGCAAAGTGAAAACCTCCGGAGATGCCTATCATCTGTACGAATGATATGTAGGCGCAAAAAACACGTCTTTAGTTCTTCCAGCGACCAACACCATTACCCTGCTCCGTTCGTTCGTTCATGCGTAGCTTTAAGACCAGATGCTTCCTATTGAATTTAATGTAGCCACCAGTTAAGTTAAATCTGTGGATCTTCCAGAACTTGAAAAGGAACAAAACAAATCTAGATAGAAAAGAGAAATAATATTCATACGGTTTATCAATGTTACATGTGTTTGTGTATGTATGTGTGTATGTATGTATGTATGTATTTTATGTTGTTATGTCTATATGCAACCATGTTTGTTATGTCCGTTTCTAGCACTTGTCGCATTCACCTTCGAACCAGCTCATTACCTAAATTCCTCGGACCACCAGCTCTCCAGCTTTTCAGCTACGCAACTCCTCTGTTTCTCTCGACACCTGGTGATAACGTACTTTCATTAAGGCTACATATGTAGCGCACGCGCCCACGTTAATTTAATTAGGCTGTTCAAAGTTTGAGTTTCGATGCAGAACTCCACCAGTGGACGCGGGTGCGAATGGTTTCGATGTGGAGTCGGATTTCGTATCACAGTATCAAAACACACTGCACTGATGGAAGTTGAGAGAGGGGTCAAGCAAGGCGTGAAAAGTTTAGGTTCAATTAAACTATAGAACCAGTAGTGTGAGTAGACGAGAACTCCCTGGCGGCCATGATCCAATCGGTATCGAATGGTTCTTGGAGGAGCACGCACGCCAACGATATTTGAGCAATCGAACGACAGCTTTACAATATGGATTTCTTTAAAAGTAAGCTTCCGGTGTGTAGCTGGTGTAGTCTAGTTTTTGCTACCTACCGCTATCTCTCTGTACGATTTATATGTCTGCACATCCTTAAACACTCTGAACAAGCATGTGTGTTAGCGTTTATGTGCGTTGTTATAACAAACACCTGCCACCGTGCGTGTCACCTTTGTCTTTCAGGTGTGTTGCCACCGTTGCCGAAATTGCCCAAGTTGAAAAAACTACGCCAATGGAATGGTGGCTCACTGTTGAGTCTCAACCAGTTCCCAAATCTGCCCGCAGCATTCAATCTTGGTAGTGGTGGTGGAGGTGTTACATCCGCATCCACCAGTACAGCAGTATCAACCAGTGCTAGTTCGGTACCACGTGGTGATTTCGCCCGGCAGCAACATCATCCTGCTCCACCGCGCAAACAGCAGCACATACGCCATTCGTCCGACATCTCGATCATCTCGGCGGCGGTAAGCAGTAGAACACCGGCCGATTACAGCCACCGGGACAATCTCGGTCTGTACGCGCTCAAGTGTGATCGTAGTGCGGCTAAGCGAGGCATTCTGCTGAATCTGCCACGGAAGATAACGCAGGCGGTCGGTGGTTCGGAACCGTCCGGTGTTCCGCCACCGGCAACGATGGTGCATGAAAAATTTTCCCCCTGCAAGCGACGTCCGGTCATCGTTGCTAATGAGCTGCCGGTGATTAAACCACCCCCGAGAAGAAGAAAACGTCCGCCAGCGAACGAACAGCGGATGCATCAACCGACGCCAGGCCAACAGCAACCGGAGGACATGGATTTGAGCCGATGGCAGAAGAACAGCAGTGAGCTGTTTCGTATCGTGGAACGTGAGTCGGCTAGTGCGGCACGTGCTAGATCAGCTGGAGGTGTTGGTTTGATGTTGACGAAGAAACCGCACCGCGCTGTGCCACCGAAGAGAAATCCACTTTTTGACGGACCAACAACATCCAGCAGCGACGGTGCTGTGGTAGAGCTGGTGGAACAAGTGAAGGCCCAATCGGTCGACAATCTGCTGGCGATGCGATATCATCGCCGCCGCCGGGGAGCATTTGCCGAGCCGGAAAGAGCGCGGGAAGAGAGTGACAGTGAATCGGATCGACAGGTACAATCGTTGCGCATCCATCAACACCAACACCACATTCATCACCGGCGTACATCGTCGGCTGTAAATGGAAAAGTTACTCCATCCGTTGCCACCGATCAACCCATAACCCATAATCAACTGGTCAATGCACCGCAGCGTAACATACAACTAGCGTCGGGTGCAATCTCACTACCGACAACGGCACCAGTCGGTACACCGTCACATCCCTTCCCGCTGGACCGTGCGTGTGATTTTTCCATCGACAACAATTCTGACGAGATTGAGGTACGGTTCCGGAAGGGTTACAGTACGGACGAGAGTAGCGAAACGGTCACCAACGTGGCAGTGAAGCTCGATGACACGGAGCGTAGGTCTATCAACCCGGATAACTTGCCTCTGCCGCCACGTGTAGTGCAATTACGGCGCACCGACACGGGAGCAGCGAATCGGGCAAAAGTAACCGGATCACCTACCCGTACGGTGCCAAAAACCGAACCGGATGCAACCGGTGTACAACCCGATGCGTCCACAGTTCGACAGTTCGTACCACTTGCCGAGGTACTGCGGAAATCGATCGACAGTGCGGAACTAAAGCGTAAATGGATTAATGACTTTCTATCGCAAGGCAGTGAAACGAATGGTCCAGAGGAGGGACCAATGCCAAAATTCGGTGGCAGCAATGTGCTTGAACCGTTCGTACCACAGCTGGACATTGTGCAGCGTATGGACCGTCAGCTGGAAGAGCTGGAAGGAGTGGATTGCCCATCGGCGATCACCCGCCGACAGGGTTCGAACGGTAGTGTCGATATTTTCCGCAAGACGAACTGTGATTTCGACGAGTTTGATGAACTGTTTACATCGGCGGAACGCACGGAACAGTCCGGTGGACGAAAAACAGTGAAGCTTAGCGAACAGATCACGTACATCGATCGCAGCAGCACCACCAGCAATCTATGCTTCTCTTCCTCTTCCTTCTCGTGTGCGAGTATGGAGGATGGAAAACCATCGTTACCATCATCAGCACCACCATCTTTACCACCACCTCCTCCTCCTCCACCTCCGCCGCCTCTTCCACCACCACCTCATCTACCGACTCCAGCAGATGGAGGAAAGGTATGTATGGACAATGATAAACGCGGCAAACGGCAACCTTCTGGTGAGAGAAAATCAATCGCACACAGCGAACCGCCCGGACGTTGTTTAACCGGATATAAAAGTACGGTAAAAATTCAGGATTACAGCAGTAAGCATCTGCAACGTGTACGGTACCTTTCATCGCCATCACCGTCACGCAGCTCGGTAGTAGAACTGCACAACCAGGGTAACCATCGGCTGACCGATTCTGGCAGCGAAACCGATCCGAACACCGATAATGGTCAGCAACGGATTGTAAACAATAATGTAGTGCTTCCTTTAAATGTCCGCAATAATGCGAATAGTTACGTACGTGCCGATGAGTTTTCTGCTTCCAATAGCAAGCGACAACAGCAAGGACATGATGCGTCATTGCGCACCGACAATGATCAGAACCGGCAGATACACTTGGTGGGTGAGCAAGATGAATACAGCAACCGAACCCAGCAAGATGCGGCAAAGTCTAACGCTATTGCACCACTGCCCCTTCCGGGGAGTTCGGAAAAACTGCCAGAGGTAATTGGTAGTCGTTCCTCTGTTTATCTTATCATTCTGTCCTGTTTTCATTAGACTCTAACGTAACGTGGTGTTTTTCGGTTTATCTCGCATTCCAGATTAAACACTGCGCAGCCGAGCAACGTCGACCAAACCACGACTTGAAACCGGATCGTCAACCAGAGCCAACCGGCAACATTCGCATCAGAAGTGTTCTACCGGACTACAGTGAATACTATAACGAGGAGGGTGTCATTATTATATGAAATCGAACGATAAACTGCAGCGTGTACAATTAACCGAACAATTTACTCACCTATAAACCAACCGCAAGAACAAAACCGCGCGCAGTATATACAATTCATTATGCATAGAAGGCATCTTAAAACGTACTTACATTTTCCACACACACACACAACACAGCGAAGCTAGAAACGAAAATAATAATCTATACTGATTGGTAAAAACAAATACAACAACTGATCAAATACATAGATAAGCAAAATGTAGCACTGCTGAATGTGTTTTGATGGTGAGAAATGTTTAGTTGATTTAATTTTGGTACAGGCATTGTAAAACATTCAAAATAATTCGCCAACCACCCTGTATTGAGCGGTGAACAGCGGAGGATTTAGATGGTATACAGCGAAATTACATGATTTACATGAACCGATGCTGGAAAGCAGAGGATTTGCAAATGATATTCACATGATGATCCACCCTGTAAATATTGATATGGGGTTTTCTTTAAAAAAAAACCATAACTAAATAAGCTGTTTCAAATTCTGAACGATATAATTTTACAACAATTTTATTCTATTCTTGCAACACAATTTACATTAAATTCTCGCAATTTTACATTACACCGTACCCAGATTGCTATAGCACATAATAAACCAAGATGACCACCTTGTGTGCGTTTCCTGCCAAACGTCAAACAGGCCGGAAACGCTCGGTGCGTTTGCCTGTCGTCGCTGCGTTTACATCGTTTCGCGCTGTCAAAGTCATCAACCAACTGCCGTGCTTTCGTTCTTTCTCTTCCGGGCAGTGTACCGAACCGTATTGACACATTTCGCCAAGGTAAAAATCGACCGAATAATTCCACGAAATCTCGCATTAATTGTGCTTAATATCATGTGTCCAAGCGTGCACCGTGCTTGTGCGTGTCCTTTTGCTAAACTTTTTCGGCCAATTTTTCGATCGCAACCGCGAAAAGTGGTGTTTGTTTCGTGAACAGCCTGCCACCATCCAGCACCAGTTGGGGGGAAGCGTTGAATGCTTCGGAACCGTATCGGTCGTGTGTGCGTGTTTACGTGCGTGTATCCGGTTGTTGGATTTGCTGGAGTGTCCCCGGAGTGTTTTTTTGTTGTTGGAACGCGCGCGTTTGTTTGTGTTCGCAGTGAAAAATTGTCCGAAAAAGCAAGGCACACTACTATCGCTTGAACAGGTTACTCATCCTGTGTACGTTTTTTTCTCTTGTTCTCCCCCTATCACTGTTCGTTGCAGATGTTCATGCCAAAAGCGCATCGCGTCGCCATCTACGAGTACCTCTTCAAGGAGGGTGTGCTGGTAGCGCAGAAAGATTTCTACGCCCCGAAGCATCCAGAGCTGGAGAACATCCCGAACCTGCATGTCATCAAGACGATGCAGTCGCTCAAGTCGAAGAACTTCGTGAAGGAGCAGTTTGCCTGGCGCCACTACTATTGGTATCTGACCAACGAGGGTATTGAGTATTTGCGTGCGTACCTGCATCTGCCGGCAGAAATCGTGCCGTCGACGCTGAAGCGAGCGGCCCGTTCGGAACCACAGCGCGCCCGCACCCAAGCCGGTCCCCGTCCGGAAGGTCCGAAGACTGGCGAGGATCGTCAGGCGTACCGGCGCATGCAGCAGGCAGCTCCGGCCGATAAGAAGGGTGATGTCGGTGTTGGTACCGGCGAGCTAGAATACGTAAGTTTCGCTTAATTGTACTAATTACAACTCTTTAGCTAGCTTTACTTACCCTCTTATACCTGTTTTGCGTTTTGTTGGCCGTTTTCAGCGTGGTGGATTCGGTCGTGGTAACCGTATGTGAATGTGCGCGGGATCACAACACACAACACCCAACAACAATCAATCGTCGGTTAGTTCGTCTTTGCTGTAATCGCGTCGAAGGATATACTGTTTGAAACTGCTCGGTGCGCATAATGCGATTGAATGTCGAGCAGGACGTGATGGTGGCGGTTAACTAAAGCTTAACACTACCGAGAGCGTCTTATACAAGTGCACGATAAATTTTTTTTTGCGATTGCAACTCATTTTGTTTTCATGTAAAGACAAACAAGAAAACGTTCTTCGATTAATAAAAGGCAAGACGAACTGGTACATCTAACTGTTCATAGTATTTTGTTCCTAAGGGATCATGTTACGTTTCCTCTCTCGCACGCGAACAAGTGCCTTTTCGTTGAAAAATTGACAGGGGAAATTGTCTTCCATCAAAGTCGTTGCATCTTCAATCAATCCACCACACAAATCAACTCGACTGACTGAATCTATCGGTAAATATGTATCCACCCTTACCTAAACAAAATCATCCGCGTTGAATACTGATTCTGAACAAACTGTTCAATTGATGTGAAAATTGCACTGACTAACGCGAACACTGTGATTTTGCTCTGCAATGGTCTGTTCTGGTTCGTTGTTGAACATCGAATCAATTTTATCTGGGTAGAACAATACAACCAACACATTATATTATTTTATTAATCGTAAAGCGGATGAAACCGATGCATGCCCCGAACACTAATGAGCTGTACAAAATCGCAACGCAAGCTGTCAACTCCAACGCATGGTTCCTTTTTATCCTTTATTATCCGTCAAACAATCCTGGTTTTACTAATCCTAATCAATCTGCTCCTGCTCCTGTTATTTTCTTTTTATTTCTTTAAATCGATCGAGAGTATACCATCAGTTTCCTATCCTGTGATAGGTGGTGAAGGTTAATATTTAAGAAGAAAACCCTCAGCTTCGGAGTCGCTGTCTCCTGCTGAAAGGAAAGTTCCCTACCACCCATTTTCATCCGGCAAACGATGCTGATGGTACTAATCCTAATCAATCTGCTCCTGCTCGTACTTGTTTTTTTTTTAAATTGTTTAAATCGAACAAAAGTATACCATCATAATATCAGTTTCCTATCCTATGATATGTGGTGAAGGTTAATATTTAAGAAGAAAACCCTCAGCTACGGAGTCGCTGTCTCCTCCTGCTGAATGGAAAGATTCCTACCACCTATTTTCATCCGGCAAACGATTAATGATGATGATGCTGGTTTTACTAATCCTAATCAGTCCGCTCGCCTTTCATATATGTTTCATATCTTGTGATATGTGGTGAAGGTTAATATTTAAAAAACAAAAAAACGGGGCCTCAGCTTCGGAGACGCGTCAATCGGAATCGGAAGATGCCGACGATACGTACAAAAGGTGCATATCTTGGGGACATAGTATAATCTCCGTATCGTCCGTATCGTCCGTATCGGAATCCGAATCGTCCGTATAAGAATCCGTATCGTACGTATAAGAATACGTAGAGTCCGTATAATAATCGGTATTCGTATCAGAATCGTCAGATAGCTCACCGGAAACCGGCATCTACATGAAGCAGGAAAAAAATAGTAAAAAAAAAAATCAGCAAATATTAACAAAGCTTTCTTCCAGCAAAACTCACATTATCCGGCTCAGCTTGAACGTGCTGCTCTTCTGGCTTGATTTCATCTTCCGAATTGGAACCGCTAGATGAACTGGATGCAAATTCTTCCGGCATCCAGCTCGAAACACGTTGCCGTCTTTTTGCTGCCGCCGTAGTGCTAGCAAACACCGGCTTTTCCTTTGCCGGTACGATCTCCAAAAACACTTTGCGAAAAACAGGTTTGGCGTTTGGCGCGCTTTTACCGCGAACCGGGGAAGAATTTTCCGTCTTCTTCACAGGAACCGTCTTAGGCTCATCTGATAATTTTATGTATGCTAACTTTTTCACCAATTCGTCTCCCGGTCGCTTGCGACCATTGCGGCGTTCTCCATTACCGCTCTGATTACTGTTATCTTGCTTCGATGCCATTGCAGGTCTGTATTTTTACAAAGTAATTCAAAAGCAATGAAAAAAGGAACACAATTAATGAAAAACTACGTTCTCAAACTATTCCAAGAACCGGACGCCATTTTACTCACCACCAAAAAATACACTCACCAGAGGACAAAAGCCACCCGGTTACAAATTCCAAGGAAACGCGACTGCTAACTAGATCACGCTGTAACCGTAAAAGGAAAATGCTAGATGCTGGGCGCTGCGCGCTGCATGTTGCTGACAACGCCGCTGAAGCTGCTGTAAACCCAAGTCAGACAGCCCAAGCGACTTTTCCTACCGTGTTCACTTGGTGTGAAACATTCAGCGTGGTTCATATTAAGATTCAATTATACTAGAATATGGAACAGCGTGAAAAATGAATCGATATTGTAAAAAGTAGAATATGTTAACAAAGGTTATAATGGGCTGTGAAGGAGTGAAAACAAAAAGGACTTAAGTCGGCACGACATTTAATGTTTTTGGATGAATGAGATTTGCTGCAAGGTTTTATAATTACATTTCCTCCGTTCTGAAATTGATACTTTGATAGAAATTACCGTTCCAATCTTTATGTATGTTTTGTCTTCAGTAGAGGGATATTATGAAAACAGGTACTTATTTTAGTAAAAACCAAATAATAAGGAGGATGGAAATCAATACAATGTAGAAGGAAGAAAGAATACAAGGAAAGGGAAAATCAGTAGGAAAATAAGTAGAGAGAAGAAAGGAAATTGGAAGACGATCATCAATGAGTTTTTCATAAAGTGTTGAAAACTTGCACACACAAGCAATTAATTTGATGGGATGAATGCAAAACTCCATTCGGCGTTTAGATAGGACTAAGGAAGAACAGCACCGAAGCGTGTGGGATGTTCCATAGGGATCAAGAACCGTAAGATGGAAATGAAAAGAAGATAAGAATGAAAATGAAAACGAAAATGATCGAAGTTCACTAGAGATGTGACAAATGACAAGTTCATAGAGTGCGATTGAGTAGATGAATTAGGCTAGCCTATGAGAGTGTCTATGCTTCAGAATTTCCGAATCCAAATACATGCCAGCGGGTTGCGTAGGAAGGAGGTTCATAATTAGGGTCCAAGATTTTCCGGAATGTGAAACTCATGAACACTTTTTGTATTCATTTAAGTCTTCGACGATATTTGAGAGAGAGAGAAAAGGGGGTATAGTGATCATACTACGCTAGATAATTTGAATTTATTAACTTTTGGTCAATTATTTATGTACAATTTTTATCGTAACAGAGCAGCGTGAAGAGGAAGAATTGAAATGAATTAGGACGAGAAAATAAGGATACAATTGTAAAATTATCGGCAATCATTGGAACAGCCAGACGAAACGCGCAATATGCGCAAATATCCTTAACAATCAAATCTGCATCGAAATCGATTTGATAGATAATATTCACGTGTAACGGATCCTTCATCTTCCGCACATCAGCGGAACAAATGAACACGGTAGAAAAAGTCGCTTGGGCTTTCTGGCTTGGTTTTTGCGGAAATTCAGCGCATTCACCAACTCTACTTGACAGCAAGATTGGAGCAGCAGCAGCCATTCTCGTTCTAACAGTTGAAGTGAGCTGGTTAGCAATCTCGTTTCCTTGGAATTTGTAACCCAGGTAGCCTCTGCTCTCTCTGGTAAGTTAAGTTTGGTGTGGCGTCCCTGCAGCCATCTTAGAATAATTGGGGAACGTGGTTTTTTCCATTAATTTTGTTCCATTTTCATTGCTTCTGTAAAACACTTTGTAAAAGTATAGAACCTACGATGGAACCGAACGGAGGAAAGCATCAGAACAATGGCGAAAATGAACAGCCAACTAACGAGTTTCTACAAACACTCGTTGCATTCTTGATCGCCAAACACCGGGCGGAAATGGAGCATAACCGGGCGATTTTGACGACCGTACGTGACCAGTTAGATAGATTTTTGCGGCGCGCATCTAACGCAATAACCGGTTTCACTTACCCACCGGGAAGTGNCGAAAATGAACAGCCAACTAACGAGTTTCTACAAACACTCGTTGCATTCTTGATCGCCAAACACCGGGCGGAAATGGAGCATAACCGGGCGATTTTGACGACCGTACGTGACCAGTTAGATAGATTTTTGCGGCGCGCATCTAACGCAATAACAGGTTTCACTTACCCACCGGGAAGTGATGCTGTTGCTCCGGAACAAGAAACCAACCAGGAGCCTGAAGCGGAAGTAAAGACGCATGAGGATGATCCGGTCTTGTCCAACGGGGGACGCCGTGACTCGGCGGATTCTGGGGACTTGTCGGACATGAAATCAGAAGTGTACGACATTTCCGATATTTTCAAGGAACGTTCGGGAAACGTAAGTGTTACATGAACGAAAATCGAGACAATGTGCGGTGATTTACATTAGTTTTTTTTTTCTTTTTTTTTTTGTTCATCCAGAATTCCAACACATCGGACGATGAGTAAAAGGGCGTCCGATTTTTTGTTTTTTTTTTCAATTTAGAAAAACTACACGAAGCCGAGCAGAGTTTCACCGGAAACTCTTGTTTGCGGTACAAATGTAATGAGTGGATAATAAATAAATTCTCGAATTTACAAAAATATTTCAATTGCTTGGTTTGTTCTTCCGCGGCTGGTTAACAATGTAAGGGTCCGTTGTAGAACATAATAGGTAAGTTTTAAGTTTCTTTGGTAAATGTTGGATTCGTTGGATTGAAAACAAGGCTCGATTGAAAGAAATAAACTTCGCATTTCACCATCTCTATCGTCTTCGGTTTATTTGTACATACAGTCGGTTGCTTACAACTGTTATTTCTAAGGTTATCTTCCACGGCATGGTTGCGGTAAGGACGCCGAACACCCTTTACTAATAAATTTACATCGTTTCTTCTCGCAAACTTCTTCAAGATTCATAAAAAAGTAATGCTTTGTTGGATGTGTTGTGAGTGATGCGATTCTAATGCGCTTTATCTAGCGGATAGAGAATTTCATGAGTTCGATAAATAATCACGCAATAATTGAATGAACTGAAAGCACAATATTACGCATAATTATCGTGCTGAAGTATGAAACGTAAATGTTTAAATGAGCGCGAAACCGTTCACCCCCACTAATTTGCTCTACGCTTAATGGATACTTTGCCCCGACGCAAGTGGGTCAGAAAGATGCGCACCTTCTGACCATCGGTGGTCTTCTTTACACAGATTGCCTCAACACCGATCGCGGATATGGTGGCGGCAAAGCGTGAAATGTCCCGTCCCTCCACGTGTACCGCTTGGCCGCGGTGGAACCAGCGCCGCTCGTACCACAGCTTGCCGTCCTCGATTCGCGTATCCGCTAGCGGTTGCTGGCTCGATTGTCCACCGGATCCTTGACCCTATTGCGAGTTAAAAACAGGAAATGATTTAATAACGATACATACAGCCCCACACACTTCAATACTTACGGTGGAAGTTGTTCCGCCAGCGTAGCCCTCCGTCTGGGAACCATTCTGATCGGCCGAACTGGACAGCGTGCTGGAAGTAGCACCTCCCGCCCTGCCCTGTGAGGTGGAACCACCGCTTCCGCTCGCTCCCTCATTTATAGCGTGATGCGCCGTACGGCTGGCTGAGCTTGGTTTGCTGCGTGAAATCAGCTTCAAATCGTGCTCAATCTCCTTATCGTCCAGCAGAAACGTTATCTGATTCGTTGTGGGTTTGCGACGTTTTTCCGGCACCGGCAGTGGTTCATTCGGGCGACGGCGCAGCTTCCGGGTCACCGTTGGCTTCACGTCAATCGAATCCCCGTTCAGCTCCATCGAGGTGAACTCGTGTTCAATAATTTTCTTCTGGTCCTCGAGATCAGCAATCACGTTTTCAATCAGCTCGGCCTTCTTTTCTTCGTACTCCTTCTCCGCAGCGGCCTTCTCCAGGATGCAATCACGCTCGGCACACGCCAGCAGGTAATCACGCTCCACCTCGTTCAACAGCAAACGGTCGTCCAGCTCGTTTTGCAAACCCTCCACAATCTTCAAGTATTCCGGATGTTTGCGCTGCTTGCACAGTTCCAGCTGGCCCAACAGATTGGCGAGCTTGTCCTGGTACATTTGCTCCTTAATTTCAAGCCGTTCTNAGGTAATCACGCTCCACCTCGTTCAACAGCAAACGGTCGTCCAGCTCGTTTTGCAAACCCTCCACAATCTTCAAGTATTCCGGATGTTTGCGCTGCTTGCACAGTTCCAGCTGGCCCAACAGATTGGCGAGCTTGTCCTGGTACATTTGCTCCTTAATTTCAAGCCGTTCTTCTACGCTGTGCTCGTTTTCGCTCGCTTCGTCCGTATCTTTGAAAGAAGCAAAATCAGTCGAATGATTTTCCATCCTGAACCACCGAAAGCGCAACGCTGTTTACCTTCCGCGCTGTCACAACCGCGTTTACCATCACCGCTGTCTAGATCATTTTCCCGATCTATCGCCATGTATATGTTGAACCTACACTCCATTTCCAAAAACTTTACCGCCATAAGCAGTCCCTATCCCTACCAAACAAACCCGGAGCCCGGGTAAGAAATTCTATGCAAAAGTTATCGAACGACACACAATAGAATTCATTGTTCTGTTTACGTCCTTTTTCGTCTCGAGGCAGACGTGTTGCTTACAATACAATGCAAAGCTTCACAGAATTTGGCCTGTATAGCCAAACCCTATTTCTGTTTTTCACTTTCCTCTTGCTTTTCTTATTTCATACGAAAAGACATGTATTTATTTACTTCGTATCCCTGAAAACGACAGCTTCTCTGTCTGAAAATTGAAAGATCCAATGTTTTCGGTACAGCCAGTACCCACAATACGCGGTTGTTTCATTTTCAACATATTTTGAACTAAATTACTTATTATTTTTTAGAGATTTATTTTTATTTTATTTAATATTTACTTATTACGGCATTTAGCCGTTTTGTGTTTTTTAGCGAAATGTTTGTAAAAAAAAATAAAAAAAGTCGAAATTATGAAAATTCTTAATAATTTTAATGAATTTAAATTTAACGTGGGGCGGCCCAGTGATGTATGTGATAAACGGCGCTGGCCCACACGAAGGGACCGGGGATCCAATCCCATCCGGATCGTCTCCCCGTAGCATGGGCTGACTATCCTGCTGCATGGTAAAAAAGGGGCTAAAGTCTGAAACACGACCCCCCCCACTCACGGTCACTCATCTGCGTTTCAATTTTTCGTACAGGGTGGTTCGGAGACTATGCAATGTGGCCTGAATTTGATTTTTTTTTACAATTACTATTAAATTGTAAGGAGGTTTTCGCATAGTGAAAAGTGATTTATTCATCGAGGAACCAAGTTCCATACGCTGTTTGTGAAACCGTAAAATTTTCCTCATTTTTGGCCCAACTTTGCCCCATAGCTCCGCCGGTATCCAAGATATCGCCAAACTGTCTTCTGCCATTGGGTAGATGGGACTTGTGGCTACATTTCGTCCATGCACCACTAATCGCTACCATGTCTGTGGCCGGAGCTATTCGCGAAAGATCCAACGGATCGCCAATCTTTGACCTGTGGTCGATAGATGGCACCAATTGCTACATTTTCTTCTTCGTCGGCCATGCCCTCAGGTGTCTGTGTCTCGAAACATAATTAAAAAAACACGCAACCGATTTCGAACCACCCTGCACGAAAAAAAGTCACTCAAATGAGTGCCCGTGAGTGGGGGGAGGGTCGTGTTTCAGACTTTAGCCGAAGCTTTTATGTGCTTCGAAACATAATAAAAAACACGCAACCGATTGCGAACCACCCTGCACGAAAAATAGTCACTCATGTGAGTGCCCGGGAAAAGGGGGTCCATATTTCAGACTTTAGCCAAAAAAAATCTTGTCGGTCTTCTAACCGAGCAAAAAAAAAATAAAAATTTAACGTGATTAGCAGTGAAGAGTACTAGTAAATAGTGTACAACATTTATTTTTTTATTACAACAGCAAAAAAAAACACATTAAAAATAGGTTCAACTTTTTTGAATATTTTTGCAACGCTGAAATAAAAAATGGCGCCCTGTGAAAAGTGCCATCCTGTCAAAATACAACAGATGCACCGTATTGTCCAACCTTCGTGACAGCCGACCAATTGTGCTATAAGTAAATAAAAGATCGTTCATGAGGAATAGCTAACTGCCGTTGCTGGGAAATTGTACCAATATTCTGCATTTGAATATTGTGCGACTTAAAAAAAACCAATATAACTAATCTATGTATATCCGGTTTAATTGTTCAGCTTGCCAAGTGTGGAAGAAACATCCTGTTTCCTTAATCTGATTTGGCATCTGAGTGGCATGCTAACAGATTGTTGTGCCCGTATGTGCGAATGTGTTACAGCTAAGCAGAAGGTGTTGCTTGGTTTCGGATTTTAATTGCAAATCGGCGGCATGGTTCTTTCCTAGCCAAACTCTTACCTTTCTGTTTTGAAGGTACGGGCCGGTGCAATTTTACAAATTTGTGCAATATATAGTACTGCAACAGCGTTGATATATTACTTTGCATTCAACAACAATAACAACGAGCGAAGATGGATTACCGCAATATATTGAACATTGCGAAGCAAAACGCCGAAACGGCAAAGACGTCGAAGGGGGTAAGTAATAGTAGCGGAAGTTTGTTTTAGGTACGTCATTACATGCAACAGTTGGCCGGCGATGAAATGGCCGGATGAAAATGAACGGTCCCTTTTCATCCATTCCTGTTTGGTTCCATTTCCGGGACCATACGTTTCCAGAACAATCGAAAGCAATATGTCACAGGTGGTTTTCCTTTTTGTTTCACCGACACAGAAACGCTGCTCGTCGGTCAGTTCCAACACTCCAACAAAGGTCAACCCCGAGAAGAAGGTTTTGTCGGATAACATTAGAAAATTTCTCGCCAAAAAGGAGGAAGAGGAGCGCCAGGCAGCGATGGAAAAGCATCTCAAGGCACAGGAGCTGATGGCCAAGCGTGGTGGCAAAGGTAAGAAAAAGATTGAAAAAATGTTGAAGGTAATCAAGTCGGCGAATAAGTCCGTCCTGGACGATGCAAACGATGCACAGGAAAGCGCACTCGGGACCGAAAGCCTCGAAGATGATTACGGTTACACGTCGGCGGTAGCGTCACAGTATTACGAGAAGATGATGGACAAGTACAAGAATACACCGACCGAGTCGATGTTTTCCGAGGCGAAAAAACGCTGCATGTCGAGCGAGGAATTGGCACGCGCAAAAGCGCGTGTTAAGAATGCAATCGTTAAGGAGCAGGAAGAGCAACATGCACCGCGCACCAGAAAGTCACGCACATCCCGGGCGGACGGTAGTGACGACCGGACCACCAGCAGTGTGGTCGCTACCGTTGCCGATCCAAAGCTGCAGCCGAAACGGGAAGATCCCAAGCAAACGAAAAACAGCGCAAACGAGGAACGGCGTTCAGTGCCGGTGGTGCGCAAACCGAACGTTCCACCGCCGCCCAACTTTTCCACACTGCTGAAGATTGCCGAAACAAAGCAGTTTGAACCGATAAAGGTCGAGGTAAACGCCGCCAAAAAGCGTGAAGATGATCGACCACTAACCAGCAAGGAAAGGAAGGAATATGAAGAGCGAAAAGCATTCATGGAGATGAAACGTTTGCGTGATAAGGTAAAACAAAACGAAAGTCTTTCGGAGGAAGAGAAACAGCGAAGGTTGGTGCGTTTGGATGAGCTGCGAGCGGCGGGAAAACTACCGGGGATACCACCGTTGCCGGTTACTTCAAGCCGGAAACCAACAGCCGGTGCACAGGTAAGCTCAACAAGCAACAGCTCTCGCACGATGTTTAAAATTCCCAAGCGCACTGAAGGGTCCACGGCGGCGGATCCGGCCAAAATAGCTTCGAACGCAGATAAACCAGTGGCAGCAGTTGTAACGAAGCCTATGCCATTGTCGACACCAGAACTGAAAGCGAAACCAACTGCCGGTGTTACGAAACCTGCCGGAAGCGGTACGCAAAAGACTACCTCTACGCCATCGATGTCTTCATCGTCGTCGACCGGTCGCACCTCCAGCAAGCAGAATCCACAACCATCCAGCACGGTGAGTACGTCCCAAAAATCATCATCTACGACCGGTGCTGTAACGTTGAACGGTAAATCGTTGCCACCTCCGGTGCAAAAGCCGGCAGTAGCGAATGGAAAATCGACCACCGCATCCAGCCGACCTTCGGGAGGAACCGTCCCAACGAAACCACCGCCAAACGGTAAGCAGATGCCGGGTGCAAGCTTGCGAGCTACTGCACCGACGAAACGTCCACCACCGGAACCGGTAACGCAAACACGCCAGTTCCCACCGCCGGATGTGCAGCGTTCAAACAAACGACGGGACTTAGCAATGCCGCAGGGTGGCGTACGATCGACCAATAAGAAGAGACGCGTTATAGACAGCGACAGTGAATACGATAGCGAGATGGACGATTTTATTGATGACGATGACTGTGAGGAAGACTATTCGTCCGCGATTAAGGACATCTTCGGTTACGATAGGTCACGCTACAGGGACGAATACTATGACGAGGATGACGCTAACATGGAATCGACGTACGCGCAACAGATGCGTGAAGAGTACATCAGCAAAAAGATAGGCCTGCTGGAGGATCTGGAGGATATGCGCATGGAGGAGGAGGAGAAGAGGCGCAAAACAGCGAGTAGCAAGAAGGGTGCTGCACCGAAGAAAAAGTAGAAGCATCCACACACAAGTACGCCTGTATGTGGTTGCACGTTAGTAGAGTTAAGGAGAAGATTTCGAGTTCGAATGATCTGACGTATGCAATATGTTAACACTAGTTTAAGCAAGTCACACATCAGCACACAGACAAGTCAGGGAGGGGAAATGATTTCCTCCTACGTCGTTTGTCTTCCTTAAATTACAGCGACACTTATTCACAAGCGCAAACACTCGCCGCTGGCAGAGCAGGGAAAGCATATGGCGAGTGCTGATCTTCAAATTCTTACATGAGGTCAAGGATATATTATTGCTTAGATTAGTTCTTTTCGCGTAATTTTTTTTAGCATTGTTTTCATTTCACATTTTATACAGCACCCTATATTGAATTTCCACCCTTTTTTCATTATCATTTGTGTGGCGTTCAATCAACTCTCCCCAATTGCTTAAAATCTCGAACTCCTAACCGCTGTGCCTCCCATACGCAGGACTGATCTAATCAGCTATGGGATTATAGAAAGCCAAACAGGCGTGGAAAATTAACTTTAAAATTCCGATCTTGAACTCAAAACGCGGTTCCATTCGAAAAAGAAACAAGACATAGTAATGTACACTGATCTCCAAAATTGTAGTACTGGATCGTGCTTTAGGGGTGTGATGTATTATCATGTTTTATCATTAACGCATCAATGTGAGATATTCAGTCAGCAAATTTGAAGAAAAATCGATTATTTTTCAACTTTATAGGGTTGCCATTTTTTTCAATTATTAAAATTTTGATAGATTTTCGTGAGAAACGGGAATAGATTTTCTTTACGCATCCTTGAATATACTTTTACATGGCAACATTCCCATATTCAATATATGTTAGGTAGTTTTTCTTTTAAAAAAATGCAATAGTTTTTTGTGCTGTTCTGATCGTATATCTTCCCGGAAAAAAATCCTTTTTCTTCTTCATATTTAGAGATTTTGCGTGTCCAACCACATCCAGTTCATCAGGTCTTACCTTTGCAATGAGTTAACATCTCTACAAACTAAAATTTTATCGAATTTTTTTCTGCTGAAAGTTAAGTAATCGTTTCAGTAAATGTAATTTTAAAGTCGCAAATGACAGCTCGTTTACTGAAATTATTCAGTAAAGTTTTGCATATCAAAAATGACAGTTGATTTGCTGAATTTTCATTAAAAAGCATTTCATTTTACTGAAAAGCCAGCAAGCTTTAGTACTGATGTACAGTGCAATAAAAAATCCATATTGTATTCAGTTTTCTAATTTTTATTTTTTAACACCATAACGGTAGTTGAAGGCTCTTTAATATTCATCCAATTTAATCCAATTGTCACCGTTGTGCTTGCGTACAGTTGGGAACATCTGTTCGAAATCCATGTTGATCTGAGTGATAGCAAGAAGAATAGCAGATTTTCCAAAATCTTCCTGGATAAGAACGAATGCCTCTTTCTAAATTTTGCACAACAAATTTAAGCTTGTTTAGCTGAAGATTTACTCACAGGATAACTCCTCCAGGTCAAGGTTTTCACTGGTTTTGGGCGAAAGCATGATAATTTGTAGGTTGGCATCCATTTCGTTCCTTTGAATTCACCATTGAACACTATTTACTTCAGTGAATTTCAGTGAAATGTGACATATGTCACATATAATTACTGATCTGCAGTAAAAAATGAAATACTGAAAGGCATCCATTAAATTAATTTACTAAAGTCCACCAAAAGAGTGACATTAAAGGTGAAAATCAGCAAAACGAATTATTACTGAACAGCTTTCAGTAAAAGAAAATTACTGAAGCAAACTTAGAAAATTTGCTGAGTAACCTATGGAAAAAATAACAAATTACAAGTATGTCAAATTTATCCCGATCACACTATAATACATTTAATTTAACGCGTGTGTGATTACTATTCGAAGCCCATTTTATTCAGACAATGTGCATTTTTCTTCTCTTTACGAATACGTTTCCCGAAAAACATTATACCCGTGTTTTAGTAGTTTTGTTACTGTTACGTTTGCATAACTTTATTAACGTTTGTTTTTTTCCCAAGACATTCAAATTCAGTGACACGATGTATTGATTTGGAGTAAAATAAAAGAGAACAATACAATAGGAAAAAGTTGATAACAAAAAATTTATTTCAGTTTCCGTGTTTAATTTTGTTGAGAAAAATCTCTCAGGGGGTCTCTGAAGGAAGTGCGGAGAGAGTGCGAAAGAATGAGATCGAGTGGCAGCTTCACCAATTATAGTTGTGTAGGTGTGATAACGAAGCAGAAATTGCGATCAGTAGCGATCGGACCACAGTACATTAAACTTCTAAAACAAAAGCTCTCAGCAAAGTGCGGCACGCGGCGGCTTCGTTTGGAGGATAAAACATTTTGCAAAAATTGTTATTTAGGAGCCAAAAAGTAACATCCTTTCTTTGAGGATATTATTTCATTCAATTTGTGCAACAATTCATGCGTTGATACTATGTTAAACAGTAAAGATTGGTTAGCACGTGCTCACATTGTTCCTCGCGTCGGTTTGGTTTGGGTCAACGTACGCCCTCGGTCCCAGTGAAGAATGCCAGTGTTGAGAAGTAAAATGGCCCAAAAATCACAAACAGTTTTGTCTTCGAAAAGCAAATGCAAAATTTTTATTACTTATTGCATTTTAAATCTATTTGATTTTTGTTATGGAAAGAAAAGATTGTACAAAACTTGAAAAAACGATGAACCAAAGTGAAAGACGCTATGTGTAGGTGTATCGAGGTAGTGTGTTTGCCTCCTTATGGCATTTCATAAGTCATCAATGCAGTTTAGGATCGTGATTAAACGAAAAAAAAAATTCTCCATCTGGCGCTTACCTTCGCAGACAATATAAGATCTTGCGTTCTTATTCCAACTTTAAAGTTATCATTGTGGTTAGCGCAGTTCCTTTTATGCAAACGCCAGAATGGACGAGTGTGGAAGTAATCAAATTTACAATCAGTGCGTGTACTAAACCTGCAAATTATTTGAACTTTTGTTGTTCAGTACATTTTGACAACGAGTTTTTGAATTTTTGAAAAAAGAATTCTGTGAAAACAAAGTGTTTTTTAGTGAAAAAAATGATGTCCTCTTTCCAATCAGCTTAATGCTTATTGAGGGAAATCGTGAAAAATGTGCCAAAGCACATGTGCCAGGTAAGTGAACCACATTCAATTATAAATATTGAAAGAATTTTTTTTACTATAGGTATTGATATGGACCCCCAATTCCCGCCTAGGGTCTCCAAGAAACTTCGTCCGCCACTGCTTTTACCCTTCCTTACACATCTTAACACAAACTAGAATGTTAATAGGATGCACAATGTGACACTAAAGATAAACTATTTATATGTTTTCTAAACAGTATTTTACCTGCAAAGAGTTGAATGCAATTACAACGAGGTTCCGAAATACTCTAAATCACCAACTACGTGACTTCAAAAGCATGAAGATAACACAATATGGTTCTTGTCGACAAAAGCTTTTGCCATCGATTAAGTATTAAAAAAGCGAGAATCACATTAATTTTAATTAGCTTCCAGACTAAATGATGGCCAATGTACAGAAAGAAATCATTACTTTTTACTACTTCCTAAACATAGAATTCCTGTATTTGATTTAGGAAGTACACTTAAACCGGTAGCGATAGCTGTTGGTTGCACTTGATATATGAACTATAAATGAATTTGAAAAACGCGAGTGTGATATTTTAAACGTGAAAAAGGGCATTGAAATGTGTATGTGAAAGAAAAAATGCCTGTGTGTAAAAGCAAAGTGGCCACCAAGAATCAGTTTTGTATTCTGAAGTTATGAAAGTTCGATCGTTTATGAAAGTGAAGTGTCCTGCGTACAAACTATCGTTTATCCGGGTAAGTAAACCACATTCAAGCAGAATTCGGAAAAATGATTTTTACTAGACTCAATTGATAGGACAGTTTCTGCCAAATGTGGTGTATTTCGTATATGGTTCAAAAACAAAACGTTTGCTTCCAAGCTACTTGTATTGATAGGGGGCTCTCCAATAGCTATTCCGCCTAGAGCCTTGAAGGGGCTTGATCTGCCATTGGTAGAAATGCAAACCATGAAGAGGTCGAGTCTTAACGGACGTGGTGTCCCCGTCACTATCCGACGAAACTATCAGCTTTACCAAATATTAACACGATTTATCCGAATCTTTAAGAAACGAAAATACCATCCCTACTTGTTGCACACCGTGGTTTAGTTTGCCTCGGTAGCAGCGCACATTGTTAGCAACGTAAAATATTTCTTGAATTTGGAGTATGACGGCATTTGCCGTATTCCTAAAACACAGTTATTATAAAATCTTCTAATCGATTGTCAAAAAGAAAAAAAGGGTGAAACCTATCACATATAACGCACAGCGAGCTCTGTATCTAATAATCAAGTGTTAAAAAAAGCAAAACATAATTGTGTCATTCCATCTTGTGGATTACTCGGCAAGCAAATCACAAATCTAACATTCGCCGCAACCAATTCTTATCATTTTCGTCGCTTCCGTTTGCCTCGTTTGAAAGCTTCAGCAGAGTGGCACAAATCTCCTCGCTAACTTCGTCCGCTTCGGGCATTTCCGACAGAACCCATGTATCGTCGGTGCTGGCCAGCAACTCGTCACAGATTGGGCACGTTTTCTGGTGGATGTTCCATTGCTCGATGCACGGCACACAGTAGCTGTGTGCGCAGGGTAGCGACACTTCCGGTTTACGCTCCAGACAGATGCAGCACTCGTTATGATCACCGTCCGTAATCGAATCGACCTGCGCCATCAGAATCGATGCGGTCGTACACTCCGGAAACACGAACGCACTCGACACGTTTGCCGACGATGACGACGAGGAGGAAGTGGACAGTCGGACAGAGGAGTTTTCCGGCTGCTTAGTCTCGGTCGTGCTTAGACCGGGCTGCTGATCTGCTGTGTCGTTCTTGGGCGAAAGTTCAGTGACACTCGCGTTGGACGGTGTGTCCGGACCGGACACACTTCCGCTGCTCGATTTGGACGGGCTCGCCCCAGGACTGTGTATTCGCTGGCTCTCGACCGTAACCATCGCATGCAGATTCGTTTGGAATGTTCGAAATACCTGCAGGAACTGTTGCAGCGTCAGCAGCTTGAAGCAGTCGATCTTCTTCGTTTCTGGATCAATTTTAACGCAAGCGATGCGCACGGTACGCTTCCAGAGGATGGAGTTATCAGAACCTTTCTTGACAGCGAATACCAACTGCTTCCCATTTGGATCGAGACATTTCCGGGAGCTGTACGGAAGAAAGCAAAAGGACATTTAATGTTAGTTTGGCTTCAAAGGTGTACAGCCAGTTGGACGGTGAACGATGAATCATTAATAACAGATACTTACAGTCGGTTTAAGTCAGCGAGACATTTTTGAAAGTCTTCGTATGCGAGATTATTGATCTCGGAGAAGATGTGTACCTGCTTCTTGAACTCAAACTGCAGTGAATCGACTGCATCGGCCGGTAAAATTTTCTGTGAAATGCTGGAAGCTTGGCTACCCATTTCTGACTCGTGGTTTGTGTTTAATACTAGGCTGAAGATTCGAAACAAATAAAATGAACTTGCACTTTCGTCTCACCAATCTTCAATCTACACTCACTTTGCCGGTTATAGATACGATTAGAGGTAAGATTACATTATTTGTAATACGATTACATTACTTGACAGTTGTTGGTTGATTGTGAACAGGATGTTGAGTAAAATAAAAGAGTTTTCTTTCAATACTGTTGCAGCACAGCAAATGGCGTTTCAGAAATAGTGTCTCTTCTGCTCTTTCTCTGACGATCTACAACAACGAGTCTATGCAAATGGAACGGTAGGGACAATAGAACCTTTTGTACCAGCGAATGAAACGAAAAACAGGCCAAACACGAGTTGTTTTATCTCAAATTAACACTTAAAACTTGTACCGGGACCGACTCCAAGCGCGAATGCTACAGTTTTATCGACGTAGTTATTAGGCGTATAGAAAAGTTTCTGCTGTTTATCAACAAAAGGGTTCTGTATTAAAAGCAGGTCGTTTAAGATTGATATGAATGAATGATAAATTATAACGAACCAAATTAAGGTATATGGACGACAAAACGTTAAAAAAATAGCGAAATGGTAAGCACAGAAGAATTACTGTTAACAATAAATAACAATTGTTAACCTAAAACAGCGGTGAAGATATTTTTAGAGCACGTTTGACTATTGATTGAAGTTAATAGTTTTTAGTGATATCCTATTTAACTGTAGAGTAATCAATCATTACAAAAAGGCAAAACTTATAAGCACACCCAATAAACTTATGGCTTGCCTGCTGCTTATTATTGTTTTATTTTTTTAATCGATTGCTCTATTGTTTTCGTCGTACGAATTTTGGATCAGCTGACAGGCGAAAGTGACAGCAGCCAAATGTCAAAGACCGGATCGCAACTGTCAAGCCCGGTTGTTCACCGGCAACGTGTATGCCAGCAAGCTTTCCCCCGGCGTACGAATATAGGAAACGGACGTGTGAGGGAGTGGGGTCATACCACACCGAGAGGGAAATGCAGTAGCTTATAAGTTTCGCATAAGCATTCGAATTTTCCACTCCGACGTCGCTCGTGTGTGTAGTGATTGTGATTTTCCACTCCCATTTTGTCCTTATTGGCTCAACAATTTTTGGGTGGCATCAAACTCTGCTCCGTGAAGTGAAGCAATGACGGAAAAGGATCAATTAGAAGCTGCCATCACCGCCCAGGGAGACGTCGTGCGTAAGCTTAAATCAGCCTCCACTAAGGACAAGGCGAAGGTAAATGAAGAAACCTCAGTGTATAGTGCAGTTATTGTTTGAACAATAATTAGCTTTATATATAGTATAAAATGTTCATCGAATGCATCTTGTTGCCTTTTTTGTGCAAACCATAGCCCAACTAACAATTTGGCTGCTATCTAGTGACTTTGTTTTCACGTTGGATTTGTGATGCGACACGCGCAAATCCCATGCAATAGTGCGATCGAGTTTCACCATCCGCAAGTGTGTGCGTGGAAAATTGTTACACCCTCCGTTTTTCTTCATTCATCGCCACCAAAAAAAACACCAAGAGAAGTCGGAGATTTGCCTTCGATTGTTCTTTAATGCAGTAAGGTTTTCATCGCCAACATTTACGTTGCGGTCGGAACCGTAAAGCAAAGCAAAGAGAGAGAGAAAGTAAGCGAAGCAAACGAAAAAAACCAGCTAATGAAAAAGTGAAAGGAAAACAGCTGAAAATTGGTACAAAATCGTGCGGGCGATCGCACAACGGCATCAAGCAAGCGAAACACTTTTGTAGTGCCTTGTGTGTGGATGAGGAAAGGGAACAGTTACACAATGATACTACGACAATTACGGTCAATTGTCGTGCAGCTAGGAGGAACGGCGGGGAGCTTTCGGTGTCAGCGTCACTTTTACTCCACCAGGAGTTCCACGTTAGTGGCCAGCACGGCACAGGCGAATCGTACAGAAGAAGAGAAGGCCCGGCTTCGTCTTGCACAGGTCTGTGTGTGTGTGTTTGTGAGTGTGAGAAGTAGAAATGGCAGACAAACGAACAATCACCGGGCGAGCGAATATTGCGAATAAGGCCAATTATTGGTCTTACTTTAATGCTTTGCTTTCTTCCATTTCCACAGATCAATGAGGAGGTACAAAAGCTGCTGGCACTCAAAGAACAGCTGAAGCAATGCACCGTGGATGATGGTGGCGAGTCGGCAGCACCGAAACCAGCGGGTGGAAATGAATCGGTTCCCGGCAACCGGAACCTATCGTTAAAAACAGCGAAGGGTACCCGTGACTACGGTCCGGAGGCAATGGCACTCAGGCAGCGGGTACTCGATCAGGTAATTCGCGTGTTCCGCAAACATGGTGCGGAAACGATCGATACGCCCGTGTTCGAACTGAAGGAGGTGCTGACGGGCAAGTACGGTGAAGATTCGAAGCTAATCTACGACCTGAAGGATCAGGGCGGCGAGATACTGGCGCTGAGGTACGATCTAACCGTCCCGTTTGCCCGGTACGTCGGTATGGGCAACGTGTTTAACATCAAGCGCTACCACATCGCGAAGGTGTACCGGCGAGACAATCCGCAAATCACGCGCGGCCGTTACCGGGAGTTTTATCAGTGCGATTTCGACATTGCCGGCACGTACGACCCGATGCTGCCGGATGCTGAATGCGTGAAGGTGGTATGCGAGATACTGTCCGATGTGGGCGTTGGGGAGTTTGTGGTGAAGCTGAACCATCGGAAGCTACTCGACGGTATGTTTGAGGCGTGCGGTGTACCGGCAGATAAGTTCCGTACGGCCTGCTCGTCCGTCGACAAGCTGGACAAAACACCCTGGGAGGAGGTGAAGCGCGAGATGATCGAGGAGAAGGGCCTGACGGAGGAGACGGTGGATCGGATCGGCGAGTACGTCACGTTGCATGGTGGTCCGGAGCTGGTGGACCGGCTGGCAGAAGATGAAAAGCTGAAGAAGATTCCAACCGCATTGGAAGGACTCGAGGATATGCGGCTGTTGCTGCAGTACTGTGCGATCTTCCAGGTGGCGAACAGGGTTTCGTTTGATCTTAGTCTGGCACGTGGGCTCGACTACTATACCGGCGTGATATACGAGGCAGTGCTGCTCGGTGGCGGTAGCGACGAGGAGGAGATAACGGTCGGTTCGGTAGCCGGTGGCGGACGGTACGACAATCTGGTGGGTATGTTTAACCCGAAAAGGAAGCAGGTCCCATGTGTCGGTGTGTCCATCGGTGTGGAGCGTCTGTTTTCCATCATTGAGTCACGGGCCGCCAGCAAAGCGCGCACCAACGAGACGGAAGTGTACGTTATATCTGCCCACAAAGGACTGCACTTGAAGCGGCTTGAAATTCTTAACCAACTATGGGCTGCGGGTATTAAGGTGAGTTGGGACGAATAACTCCTATCCAAACTTTTTTCAGAGAGTTGAATCAGAGTGAAAGAGTGGTAATAAGGATTTGAATCTTTTACTCACTCTTTTGAGAGTCATAATAATATTATTCTAACGTAATCCGTTAATTACTACTTGGCGTTGTTCACTAACTCACTCTCCCTCTGCCGACTAATGAGTCACTCATTTGAGTGTCAACTCACTCCATAAGAGTGTTTTTAGTTTTTAGTTCTTTTTTTAGTTTTAGCTCTTTTTTTAGTTTTAGCTCTTTTTTTAGTTTTATTTAAATCACTCTACTGCAGTTGATTAGTTATTTAAATCGCAGCAATTTCGTGGAAAGCTAATTAATTTAAATGTAATTTTTCAAAATTTTGTATCTAATGGCTGGCTGTAAATTTTCTGGCGTAAACCGTATTTAATTTAAAAAAAAACCATATGTTACAATTAATGAAATATAACTTATTTTTGGATTATTCTCAGTCTTATTGCGTGAGTTGAACCGCAAAAAAGTGAGTCATTAGTCGGCACAGAGAGTGAGTGAGTAAAAACGTAAAGGAGTAAGTAAAAGAGTCATAAAAACTTCTTTTTTAGTTGAAACAAAAAAAACTCCTATGCACGATTAAATTCACTCACACATTCTTACTCAGTGTGCACATCTCTAATCCAAACGACATTCCCCAAAGTTAATGTGTCGAAAGGTTAATCTCTAACTATCATATCCCTACACAGGCGGAACATTCGTACAAGCTGAACCCGAAGCTGCTGGCCCAACTACAGCACTGCGAGGAATACCAGATTCCGTACGCGATCGTACTCGGTGACGGGGAACTGTCCCGCGGTGTAGTAAAGCTACGAGAAATAGCCACTCGGAAGGAGGAGGAAATTGCTCTGGACAAATTCACCGACGAAATATTCAAACGGCTCTCCGCATCCTAAACACATACGTCCCGCTGCGTTTCACCTCCCATCAACCGTTTGCATTGTTGTGCATTTCCGTTCGATCAGCAATCAACTACACCTAATACAAGCACGTTAGGCCTCATACCATTGTGTAAGACAGCAAGTAAAATTTGTTCTGTAATAGACATTTATTTGTATTTCTCAACTCATCGATAAGTGAAGTGATTCAAATGTGTGTTACTGGCTGTCAACTCTTCTAAGCATAATAAGACAGGAAAATAAATTAGTTATCGACGCGTATTACACCGACGCGTCGTATGGTCGCTTACATCGAGGATATACATCCTTTAAATCCTTCAGTAACGTCCGTATTCGTGCGGCATTGGTGCTGGTGCCGGACTGGGTCTGTAGATGAGGCGTCGCCGCTGACCGAACGATCCGTTGGGTTGTTGGCGATAGTCTTCGTCTCTACTGAGCACGGACGAGCCATCGCGGACCTCGCGTACCGGATAGGGCGCAACCGGGTACGGTGCGTAATCACGTGGGTCTTCGTAAATCGTGATCGGTGCCGGTTGCAACGGTGCGGTGGCAAACGATGGTCTCGGATTGTAGTACGATCGTCGACGGTACAGATCATCGTAGTGGTGATAGTTGGCACCCGGTTGATAGTAATCGTACCCTCCGTAGGCCGTCGTACCGTAATGCTGATCATTGTGATCATTGTGTGCGTATCCGTCACGATGTCCGTAAGTGTTTCCTTATTTTTTGTTTTGGGGAGGGAAAGCAAAAACAGATAATTCTATTACTCAATATCTTCTTCTTGTCCTCAACTGTCTGGATGGTATCCATCATCACAATAAGCCATTGAAATACAGTCAAATTTACCTCGATCGAGTGCACCCATACGTCGGTAGTTGTGAGCACCCATCAGCTCACTACCGGACGCACGATCATCGTAATGATCCCTCAAATAGTCATTGCGCCGATCCTGACTGTACAGTTTGTCCGCGTAGTCGTTGCGCATATTGTGCCGGTTGTCGAACACCTGCTTACCACCGTGATCGTCCGAATCTTCATAATACGAACTCTTGCTACCGCTCTCGTCCTTATGGTACGAGTTGCTAAACCCCGACTTAATGTGCTTCCGGTTGTGCGATTTGTCCGCCTCAAAGTTTTCACCCGCCAAATGTTTCACCTTGTCCACCGTGCTGCCCTTGCTCGCATCCAGCACCCGATGGCCGTCCAGTTGATTGTCGAGTTGATGGTAGCGTACGGCGTCGGATGCCGACCCGATACTGCCCGCTTCGTCGTACGCGTGCTCCTTACGGTGGTCCCGCGCATCACTGCCCCCTTCACCGCTTGCACCCTTCGCGGTACCAGCGTGCAGTTTCTTCACACCGGAGCTACCCGACACAGCTACCGGGTGACCATGCACTTGATAGGGGAAATCATCCGCGTACGGATAAGCACTCGTTACCCGGCATAGACCGAGTACCGTCACCGCAAGAACCATTTGCAGCAAGCACAGACACTTCCAGCTTCTAGCAACCATGTTTTTTTTGTTTGTTTTCGAATCACTTCACACAAAACCGGGCTTCACCAATCACGCGAACACTCGTACGCCACTGACCGCGAGCATCGTTAGCCGCTGGCCTTAAATATAGCCAGTGCGCGAAAGGAAGTGATCCCAAAAACCCCCGTCGCGCCTATATTCTCTTCTGGAGGTTCTTCCCGTTCCGAATGGTGCGTTCACGCCACGACATCCATTGACTATTCGTTCCACCGTTCGGACCGTTCTTTGATGTGTTTGGAAATTCCGCCCCAAAACCGTCTTAAACGCAAGACAAGATGAAGACGAAACGATGAACAAAAATGTCAATCCTCCCCCTCCCCGGTACTAGTAACAAAAAAGCCTAACCAAATCACATTCAAATCCGATGCTACCCGGATTGTGGGGGAGAGACAACAAGAAACACAAAACCCCCGCTTTTCTACGCGTGTAAAAGCAACATTTCAAGACCGCCACGCCTGAACGGTTCTTCTCTAACCGGCTTCTGCAACGTCGGTTCCTTGGTGTGCCTTTTTTTTCTCCGATGCTTGCTATTTTATTTTGGCTTTTTTTTTTGCTGCACGGAAGAACATGATCGAGCATTTATTTTTCTTCCTTATAACACACTCTTGCATCTTGCGTTGGTGGTGTTAAGCGAAAAGAATATCGAACAACGAAAAAAATAAGCCTCGTGTAACCGCTTTGAGTTACAAAATGAGTGTAACGAATGTACAATACGCGTATTGTGGTAGCGGCCTCCGACACGGTTCAGCACTAGATCGGTCAGCCTGGCAGTCTCAGCGACTTTAGGTTCAATCCCCTCATGCAAACGTTACAAGCACAGGTGTACAGTATCTAATCGCACCGAAATTTGCGATTGCTTCCGGTAAATGAGGGAAACATAGCATTCATTCCGGTTCCGCACGAAGTTCCGCCAATATCGCTCAACGTGGTAGGTGACCTAAAACATATATTTTTCATTTAATGCGATTCAACATGCAATACACGGGAGCAGTTCTTACCCTCTCCTACAAGTAGTCCAGCGCTGTGGGGCTGCAATGGTAAAATTAATCTTTTACTCATATCCTTCCTAAAAACAAACCGCCAAAACATCGAACTTATTTTGGATGATCCAGAATTCGGTTTTATTATTAACATAAACGCCATATGTTGTTTGTAGTTCTGTTGTTGTTGTTGTTGTTTTGCATTACAAGAGAGATTTGGTTCCACTTGGGTTTTACAGTTATGAACAAAAGAGGAAACAAAATTAAAAAGAGGCCTGTAATGTCTAACCGTTTTACCACCAACACACACACTGCCCCAACACACTACCACGTCTATCTTGTTTTGCGTTCTTCCCTGGTCGTGTCCTGCTCGAGTTGATGCGAGGAAGCTGGTTCCACCGTGTTTTTTTTGTAATTCGCGCTATTATCTTTACAAACGCCCTGCTGCCTGTTACATTTGCCCTGTTCCGTGGGTGTGTGTGTGTGCGGTTCAATCAAGTGGCTCAGTTTCGTTCGGTTTGTTTGACCTTTTTTGCAAAAAATGAATCGCCGCGTATAAGGGATTCACGCGTAAACGGTGAAGAAACAACAAAAAAAAAACCGTATTTGTGTGTAATAATTAAACATAAAACGAAAAGAAAGTTTAAATGTTAAACGTCTGCAACACGCGCGCACACTACACAAAATTAATAACAATTTGTTTTCTGTTTTGCTTCTGTTTTTTGTTTGTTTTGTTTTTCGCAACAACAAAATCGCTTTTCAACAAATGGATGGGTGTTGAATCTTTTCTTTTTCTTGGTGTAATGGCCAGCTAGACCATAACTGGTCTTCTAAACATATTTTTAGCAGGTAGTCAACCCTTTGCTTTTGGGGGGGAAATGATCCGGATGGGATTTGAGGTGGTGGTTCTGGCCGTGTGAAAACACGGTACCATTAACACTAACCCACCGGCGGGCCTTCCTAAGCTATATTATGCTGGCCTTAACTATGTTACGTTGTATAGAAACAAAGAAAAACTTGCCATTTGTGATTCCCTATTTCCGTTCTGCAGCGAAAGGGCAAGGAAAATGGGAAGAGCCTATATTGCGATTTAGAGCGAATGCCTGTACGTGTGTATATATGCCTGAATGTGTGCACGCGCGTCAGAGTATGTGTATGTGTGTGTGTGTTGTTGTTGGTGCGGTTCCGTCCTACTCTTCATCGTCCAGCGTTTGTGTGACGAGAAACATGGCCGCATTGTACTCGTCACGTTCGCACGCAATGTACGCCTGAATGACGAGATGCTCCGGATAGCCGAGTGCTTTCAGCCGTTCGATCGCATCCATATCGGAAGGCGTCAGGCTGTTAATCATTGCGGAAGCAATCTCCTCCAGCTCGCGCGACATTGGCCTGCCCTGGGCGGTACCCTCATTGATCATCGCGAGAAACTCGTCCTGATGCTCGGCAATGATGCTCAGCAGCTCCGGATTGCTTTCCTGCATCCGGCGCATCAGGTACGGCAGCATTGCCGGATCGTCACGCAGTATACGCTTCATGTCCTCGAACACTGGATTGTTGCGCAGGAAGTCGAGCGGGTTTGCATCGCCGCCCGTAGTACCGCCTGCCTGTGCTGCGCCGGCTCGAACAGCACCACCCTGTTGCTGCTGCTGTTGTTGCTGTTGCTGCTGGGCAGCAGCCAACGCGAAGGACATATCACTTCCACCGCCCATCTCCGACAGCAGGTACTCTACGGCACGATCCGGAATGTTGGCGCAAATTTCCAGCGCAAGCCTAGCGCTTTGTTCCGAGTAACCCATCTCTTTTGTGCGGTTTGCAGTAAAGATGCAAACAAAGGCGAACCGTCGTTCGATAGGAAAAGAAAAGAAAAAAAAACTAGGTCAGCGCATAATTTCCCAAATCTCCCCTCACACCCCCACGGGGCGGAAACGTACCTTTTAGCCTTTGAATGTTGACTTGCATTTCCTCCGGTACGGCATCGGTTGATGGGTTGGTTGGCTTGCTCTCGGTCGTGCTGGTGCTGTCCTGCGGCGCTGCTGTCTTTTGATCGTCGGCGTTTGATGGGGCAGATTGTGATGGTGTGGACGTGGACGGTTTGCTGGCACTGCTGGACGTCGGATCGGCACTGTCGCTTTTACCGCTTCCGCCTTCCACCTTTGTGTCCTGCTTCGGGGCCGGCGCCGGCGTTTCCTTCTTCGGTTCGGATGTTTCACCCTCGGCCGGTTCGTCAGCGGCCGGTGTCGGCTTTTTGCTCATCACCACGATAAACTTCTTATCGTCGAGTTTGTACTGGCTGAGCAGATGGTCGTCCTCCATTATTTTGCCAAGGTAGATCAACCGCTGCCTGTCGACCGGGTACGCCAGCTCACTCTCGGTGTATAGCTTTTCCTTCAGGTTTCGCACTGTGTCCTTTTCGACGTCCACCTCGACGAAGAACGTCTGCTGCTTCAGTGTTTTCAATGTGATTTTCATGTTGAACAGCGGTCGGTTTTTTGGTAGGCAACTGCCGTAACCTTTGCTCTTCGTACAGCTAAGCGGCTCGTATCGTGCCTTTCCTTGCGGATTCTCGTTCCCCCCTTTCTACCGTATGATGAATGCTGTGATGATGCGCTATTTGGCACCGAAAATGCTGATTTTATGGGCTACAAAGTACGTCAAAATGCCAATAGGCGCCTCGCACACGCAGCAACCACAAACTAGCACGCGAATCTAACCACAAAGCCACAAATTAGGCAGAACACGGCTGGTAATATTATTCGTATCGTAGGTGCCGTTCTTATTTTAGCAAATAAGCAAATACCCTTCCGTTGCGTTTACCTCATGGACGTGGTGCTATGACTCGAAGTATTTGCCCTTTCCGCCAAGAAGAACAAGAAGAAGCAAATGATTTTCAGAAATTCCATTTGACAGTTCCATTTGGGTTTTTGTTTTTTTTTTCTATTTCGGTTTTCGCCCATTTTATTTCCAATTTCGCCCTTACTGCTTGACAAATGTACAGTCGAGCAGCTATGCTGCTCGAAAAGTGTGCAGCAGCAGCAGCAACTGTACAGTAGAGTCTCAATGGTTGGTTTTTTATTTTGATTTATTTTCGAATCAAGAAGAAGTTTATGTAACATTTTTTAATGTCGTTTACACACATTTTCCTTATTAATTATTTTAAGAATAAATTATCAAATATTACTTCAAATAAAAGATAAAAGAGGTATGAGATTCTACTGTATCTGCTCACTTGACGCGTGTTTGAATATCAAAACAAATCGGTTGATTAACTATGAATTTCTATGAAATTCCATTTCCTTCTTCTTGTTTCATATCCATAGTAAAAGTAGTAATGCCTTCCCTATTTCAAAATGTCCCTAGTATAAAGATCAATGGAGAAAATCATATTTCCATAGACTATGCTGTTGTACATAGCATTTGTAGCATCACTTCAATGTGTGATTTATACGCGCAGTAGTTGCCCTTCGGTTGCACGTGTGATAATTTAACTTTGTTTGCATACCAGCCTGAGCCTAATTCCGGTGAAAAATGGTACGTTGTATATACAGCGATCTAGCAGCAANTGACAAATGTACAGTCGAGCAGCTATGCTGCTCGAAAAGTGTGCAGCAGCAGCAGCAACTGTACAGTAGAGTCTCAATGGTTGGTTTTTTATTTTGATTTATTTTCGAATCAAGAAGAAGTTTATGTAACATTTTTTAATGTCGTTTACACACATTTTCCTTATTAATTATTTTAAGAATAAATTATCAAATATTACTTCAAATAAAAGATAAAAGAGGTATGAGATTCTACTGTATCTGCTCACTTGACGCGTGTTTGAATATCAAAACAAATCGGTTGATTAACTATGAATTTCTTCCATTTCCGTCTTCTTGTTTCATATCCATAGTAAAAGCAGTAATGCCTTCCCTATTTCAAAATGTCCCTAGTGTAAAGATCAATGGAGAAAATCATATTTCCATAGACTATGCTGTTGTACATAGCATTTGTAGCATCACTTCAATGTGTGATTTATACGCACGGTAGTTGCCCTTCGGTTGCACGTGTGATAATTTAACTTTGTTTGCATACCAGCCTGAGCCTAATTCCGGTGAAAAAAGGTACGTTGTATATACAGCGATCTAGCAGCAACGGCGATGTTGTTCCTCGGTATCACACCGTGACACACTGCGCGATCATTAACGAACACAAGGCGCTGTAATGCTGTGCCTGCGGGAATGACGGTGATTAGATATCTATCTGCGGCTAGACTACCCACGAGACGTGATAAAGGTAAATTGTAGTAGCGATCTTGTTGTTAGGTCAACTGTGGTTGCAAATTGTAGTTGAGCTTAGACCAACGCGCGCCATCCGCTACTCGATGATGCTCTCTAGGTACATAGTAGAAAAGGAAGTACATGAAGATTTACAGCCTCTCGTTTCTTTCTTGTAATGGATCATGATCCAGGGGAGGCAATTATATTCTGTTGGATGGAATATAAAGAGATGACACCTACAAAACCATGTCAGTGCATTTTGGTGCTCAAACCCTGCCCTACATTGATTGATAGTTCGTTGTTTCACTTTTCACCCTAACAGCGTTGCAATGGAGTCGTTCGATACAGGTATAAAACATTGAGGATATAAAAGCAATATCGAGTAATTAAACATAATCTGTTTCGATTTTCATTTCCTCCATAGAATCAGTGGATGCTCCACCAAAACAGCTGGTAAAGCTAGAGGACGCCTTTTTGATGACAAGTAATATCAACGGACCCTCAGATTCAACACCTCAACCGCTACAGCATGGCATCTACTTAATTCCATTTTTTTTCATCCTCTCGACAGAGTTTGGACTGTATAATCTGTGTCTGATCGCCATTTCCGGCATCATCCTGGCAGCGGTACTGTTGGAAACGCTCGGCATTAGTTACGTGTTGCCGGTGGCCGAGTGTGACCTGCTCCTGACCACCAGGGAGAAAGGGATACTGAGCGCAATCTCGTTTGCGGGCATTATTTGCAGTTCGCATCTTTGGGGCTTTCTGGCGGATACACGTGGCCGGCGAGCGATCATCATGCCAACGCTATTTCTCGCCTTTGCCTCATCGGCCCTTTCCAGCCTGACCACCAACTTCTGGGTGATCACCGTGATGCGATTCTCTACTGGTTTTTTGTAAGTATGCACTAACTGCTATAACCGTGTGCGTTTGTCTATCGACTATTTATTGTATGGTGTTGTTGGACAGCATTTCTGGTCCATCGGCCACCATTTACGCGTACCTGAGTGAGTTTCACGGCAAACAGAACTGTTCCCGAGCGATTATGGGTGCCTCGTTTGTGTTTGGTTTGGGTTCAATTCTGCTACCGCTAATCGCGTGGTCCATAATTAATCAAGAATGGGAGTTTACCATCCCGATGCTGAATATTATCTACCGCCCGTGGCGACTGTTTTTGGTGGTATGCGCACTGCCTAGCTTTATCAGTGCGCTAGCATTGCTCTGGCTACCGGAAAGTCCCAAGTATCTGTTGTCGCGTGACCAAGAAGCGGAAACGGTTGCGATACTGCACCGTATGTATCGGTGGAATGCAAGCAGACGCGATCCGCCACTACTGCTGACAGGTGTGCTGAAGGAAACGGAAGCAGAGCAGACCAAAGCACGGCGTGAGGAGGCGGCCAGCAACAAGAGTGTGGTCAGGCTGCTGAAACAGATGTGGCATCAAACAGTACCGTTGTTTATGGGCGCGTACCTGAAGCGTACCATCATCATCTGTGTGCTGCAGTTCGGCATCTATCTAACGTCCAGCGGGATGTACATGTTCTTCCCGGATATATTGAATCGGATAGCGGAGCAGCAGGGAAAGGGAGTGGAACGGATCACTGTCTGCAATGCGGTCTATGCAACGCGTGTCGACATTGAAGAGCTGACGAATCCCACCAACGGTACGGCACGTCCGGACGTGTGCCACCAGAAGCTGGACATCTCCGCCTATGAACATTCGTTCGTGCTGGAAGCGATCTATGCGCTTGGGTTCGCCGTCATCGGTCTCATCATCAACGCTGTCGGCCGTTTACCGATCCTGGTGTTCGTCTTTACACTCTGCGGCACCTGTGGCATATTGATCGTCTTTATCGATCTACCGTTACTTGCTATCTGGTTCTACCTGATACTGCTAACATGTGGCTTTTGTATTAGTGTTGTAAATGCTTGTACGGTTGATTTGTACCCAACAAATCTACGGTAAGTTAGACATGCGTTCAACGTAACCTACCCATGCTAATGTTTTTTTCCATGTTGAATCTCTACATCTGCAGAGCTATGGCCGTCTGTATCTCGCTAATGTTTGGAAGGCTCGGCAGTATTGTTGGATCAAATCTTGTCGGCTTCCTGCTCGATACGCGCTGTGAGTTAACGTTCTGGATCTCCGGCCTGCTGCTCGTTGCGTGTGCTGTACTTTCCTTTTTCATTCCACACATTTACAAACGACACGCACCAGAAAGGATCAGCATCTCATCCCGTTGACATTATAGTAAACGAAAAGGCAATGTGCCTACCTTTCCGCCAGATCAATGGTCGGTTGTGGAAGTATATTATAGAGACTGAAACCTAGCGATAGTCGTGTAATGCAGGGGTATCCAAACTACGGCCCGCGGGCCGCTAGGCCCTCCCGAGAGATCCCGAAATTGGCTCTAAGCTGTGGTTATTTCACTCAATGCGGCCCGCCATCTAAAAAGTTTGGAGGTCCCTGGTTTAATGGAAGAAAATAAAATTTGTAAATTGTAAATATTTTCGTTTCGCAGGTATTTCATAATAATGTAATGGATCGAGATGGGATCACCTTAGAAAGAGCATAAAGGCTGTAATTAGTGTTGGGCTTATTGAATCATTTGAAAAGAGTAATCCATATGAATCTTCAATGAAGAATTACAACTCTTCCTCCCAATAAAATATAAATTCAAATGAATCTTGAAAGATTAATGAATCCTTTATTATTCTTTGCCAACAAACTTAACTGAAAAGGTAGGACCCGGAGGAGGACCGATTAATCGTCGGGCTGTCCCGAAACTCTAAGGATTCATAATTCAATGAGGATTCAGGAATCTTCAGAATAAAGATTCGGAGACTTTCATTCAGTTAAATGTATTGTTCAAATTCATGAATCTGAATCTGATTCACGCAACAACAGTTGTAAAAAATTTTAAAAACAACGAAGATAAACTTGTTAATAAACATTTACATTTTAACAAATTGTGTGTATATACCTACTATTGTGGTAAAAATGTTTTTGTCCTCAAAACTCCCCTCTCTCGCTCTGTCTTTCTCTTGCTGTTTCTTTTTCTAACATTAAATGCTCATAAAACCTAATTCGATTTCATCGTAAAAATTAAACAAAATGTGTAAAAAAATCTATTGCCACCGTGTGTCACGTGGCGAAACATCACCATGATGAACCTTTCGTAACATCGGCAAAATCGACGGGGAAGGTTCTCGGTGTTGCGTTCATTTGAATAAAAAATCAATTAAACCGTACGAGCACGCCTGGCAACGAATCCTTTCTATGCTATAGATGGGTCTGATTATGGCTCATCAAAACTGACCCACTCGGAAGGGAAAGAACCACCGGCTGATGGTTTCGGAATCATCGTTCATCCACAACTCTGCGTGGTGTGGCCTAGTGGCTCGTGTTCTCATACCCNACGCCTGGCAACGAATCCTTTCTATGCTATAGATGGGTCTGATTATGGCTCATCAAAACTGACCCACTCGGAAGGGAAAGAACCACCGGCTGATGGTTTCGGAATCATCGTTCATCCACAACTCTGCGTGGTGTGGCCTAGTGGCTCGTGTTCTCATACCCTTGTCTGTCCAACGTTTAAGGGCTCTCCATCATCGGTTAACACCCTTAGCGAGAGTTGCTTCCTTTCCAAATCCTGTCAACACCCTTCCAGAAAACGTTCCATTCTTTTATACGTATGTGCGTTGTCGTCTCAATTGGTAGTAATGGTTGTTGTTGTTTTTTTTTCTCTTCTTTTACCAGCACACCCTTCCATTTTTCTTCCATTTCGGTACATTTTCTCCTTCCATTCGAATGTTACGGACTAGCATCCTCTTTACCACACACACACACAGCATTTGATTTGACACTTTTCCCATCAACTCATCCTGTTTCCGGGCCACCATCGTTACCATCGTGCCTATTCCGTCAACGGACCTGTCGGGATGAAGGACTATATTTTATTTATGTCTCATTCAATTATCCGTCATCTATATTCATAACTCACCTCGGTCGCGTGATTGCGAAATGGGACATTTCGAGTGTGTTTGTTTTCTGTTTCGAATATTTTTCAAACCACTTTCCCCACCATCCGCCATGGCGAGGTTTTTGCAAACAGGACACAAAAAGACGAAATGTTTTGCGAGATAATTGCTTCAAGGTGTCGGTTACTTCGTCTAGTGTCATCTGGTAACGATTCTACCATATCCTTCCCATTCAAACCGAATCTCAATTTAATCAAGATGAAAATTGAGGTATAACACAAAAAAAATGCCACAAAGAAAGATACACCTTCGTTGGGTTTCTTTGTGTTGGAAAAGAAAAGTCAATCATTCGCTTCTTGCCACCCACTTTCCACATCCATCCACGCGACAATGTGTTTTCGTTATTGTTGCGGGTAGAGCACTTCTCGCAAACCAAAAAAAAGCGCAGAAACCCCACCAAAAACATAAATAATGATGATAAAGTCAGGCATGCTAAGAATTGGCAATAAATCATCGAACTGTTTTATTGTCCTTTTGCCCGGAATCGATTCCTTTGCTTCTTTCTTCACTGCTTCGAGCGACTAAGGACTTATTTTAAAAAAGAAAAAAAAACATTCTGGTTGCCACCGTGCGGGAAAAAATGCGTACGCGAAAGTGTCAGCTCATACTGAAAAGCCGGGGAAAAAACTAACTCAATTCAGCCAATGTTCAGGCGTTCAATCTCGTGAGGGTTTTCTTCGAATTGGTGTGCCATAAACACACTCCCGTACTACAATCCGGCGATCCTTGTTTTCCCGAATTTTCTTTTCTTAATGTGTGTGCGTGTGTATGTATTTTCCCCCTTCTTTGTCCTATTACCTCAAAAGCCAAACGATTACGATCAGTAACGACTTATCCGTTTGCACATGCAAGAGCCAAGCGGCACGTGACCACATCCTGTTAGAGCCTTTTCAGCGAAAGCTGACAGAAGTGGCAATTTTTATACCCGGCAACCGCAACACGCACGCGTATGTGTCCATCCTTTAAACTAATGTAATTATTTTACTTCTTTTTTTTACACGATCACCACCAACCGGCTAGTTGTGGATTTTTGAATGATTCGACGCGTGCCATCGATCTTGATATTATCGCAAGGACTAATGTGAGGTAGAAGAAGAAGAAAAAACCCTAAAAGAACAAACCATCCCAATGCCACTGCCGATGGGGTGAAATCATTTTGGAAGTTAAAACTTTTAACTGCATCCATTTGAAAGCACAAAATGCCATAAAAAAGGGTGAGGAATTCAGTCTCGCTTAGGTCCCGGATATTGCTCGGTCTAGAAAGGAAGAAAACTCACGGCACGCCTTATTGCATCGGTCGCACCGAAAAGGGTCCGGGTTGATCGTGTGAAAAAGTGCACCCAAGGGTTTCCGACCGGGAGTCACTTTTACCGAGTACCGCGTTCCGATTGTTATCGCCACAGTTGCACGCATTTGTGTGGCGGAAGGTGGAAGATTATCCTGGAAATTAAATTTTATGCGGTTCATAACGCAGGGTAGGTAGGGTTGCGGGGTTCGGAACGATGTTGATAGCTAAATAACATTTGCCTTGTCACAGCTGATCTGCAAACGATGCTTGGTGGCACGTTTTGCTTCGGTTGGGCGAGCGGTTATGATTTACACCCAAGCCGTATTGTTTCTTGTACTGGCGCCGAACCTTCTCAGACATTGGCTTTGTGCGATGTGTAGTAGCTCCGTTTCGTTTTGTGACATAAATTTCCTTCGCTTCTGTTTCTTGTGTGAAGATAAATCACAATTCGCGTTAGGAATTCGAGGCTTTTTGGGGTTGCTATAAAAATTCTTCAAGGTTTGCCCACCGAGTTTCTTTGCTGGAAGATCTCGCGATCGAAACACTGAAAGGTGAAGTAATAAATATATTAATCAGTTTTGCCAACTTTACTTATGTTTAATGTACATACCGCGGATTCAAGGGTTCCTTTGGGTCACAGCTAGTCAGCCAGCAGACAGACAATCGTAAACAATGGTAGCAACCAACGCCATTACCCTTTTTACTTCTAGATTAACTCTTTTATCTGACTTTTATCACCTACCGGGCACAACCGAGAAGCAACATAATACATACACTACTGAATAACACACCAATCGATTAGTTTTATGATCGTCTCGATCGTTTTCTTTTCACAAATTTCAACCCAAGCCCGAACAAACGAACCGCTTCAGCGGATCCCCCGGACTCCTGTGTTTTCCTGTCATGAGGTGGGAAATTTATAACGCCAATAATATTCAAACGGAGCAACAATAGTAAAAAAAAAGCCACGACACAACTTCATGCGAACGAATGTAATAAAACAAAACAGCAGATCAACAGAAGCGCAATAGAGGTTTGTAAGGGAGAGAGTGAGACCAATGCGGGACAGTGGTTCGCTAGCCAGAATCGGGGCGGACGGGCTTGCGCTGTGAGGGTTAGTGCGAGCGAGCACGAGCGACCGTTCGCTGAGCACGTGTGGCTGGCATGGTTTGTGTTGGTGCGAGCGAGTACACCCGACGCTACGTTTCTTGCTCAAAGCAGCAAATCTGGCGGGGAAATTTCACACATTCGTGCGTTAGTTGCGGGAAAGAGAGTGGATGAACTGGACGGTTGTATTGGTGCGAGCGAGAGAACGTAGCGAATGATACACTTTCGCGCAGACAATGGGCAATCGTTGGAACTGTCGCTGGCGTGACGGTGTTCCTGCTTGCTTGCCGCAAGTATTCTTTTGATTGTCGCGCGAATCGGACGTATCTGGTAGCTGGCCGGAATTTCGAGCGGAAACTGCCTTTCTTGTGTTTGGTGCGTTAGTCGGTGTTGAATCGATAAAGGTAGATGATCCGTGCAGTACGTGTTGCTGTTGCTGTTGAAATTTCATTTATAGCGCGATCGCGTGTTTTGCAAATAGACAAACCTTCCATCAAACTCCAGCGTTCGAAGGTGAGACAAATCTTTTCAAACGCTTCCATCAATCAACGTGGAAAACCGGCTTCACCTTCCCCAAAACATGTGTNTTGCTGTTGAAATTTCATTTATAGCGCGATCGCGTGTTTTGCAAATAGACAAACCTTCCATCAAACTCCAGCGTTCGAAGGTGAGACAAATCTTTTCAAACGCTTCCATCAATCAACGTGAAAAAACCGGCTTCACCTTCCCCAAAACATGTGTGCTAGTGTGTGGCTTCGGGTCTGATCTTGAAGCATTAATTTTTAAATGTTAAGAAACGAACCGATAATTTATCATTTCATTCCTCTAGTGCATTTGTGTTGCTGTTTTTCGTTTCGGGACTGAAAAGTAAAAAATAAGATCACAATTGTAGTATAAAATAGGTTTTCGCCTTTCGTCCAATATGGCTGCTAGTGGCGTGTGGTCCAAAATGGTGGCAAAATGGCTTATGTGTGAGATTGCAAAAAATGCGAAAGTGTGAGGTTAATTCCCCAAAGAGAGAGAATGTTGCTGAGCGTGCATTCACACATTGTTAACTTAAATGACAAATAATGTAGTATCTCTCTATCTTCTGAAGGGTCTAAAAGGTTTTTCTGTCACTTACGATCTTGCTTACCGAGAGCGCGAGAATGCAAGAGAAAATACGATGAATAATCATTCAGCGCTTCTTGCTTCTCACTCACACTCAAATAACGCATCTGCTTAAGAAAGGCGCGAAAGCTTAAGACGTTTTTAATTTTATTTTATATAGTCCTTGGCTAACTGCTCCATAATAACGCATCATTTATGATTTATGTCACATCGACGAAGACGAGACGGGCAGATTTGTTTTTATTATGATGTTTTCCTCCTTTTTGGGTGGCCATTTTTTAAGAGGTGTAATATCACCCATGTTTCCTTTGTACTGTTTATTAACGTCCCTTCGTTTAACCTTTTTTCTTGCGTGTTTCGCCCCATCAGTCCTGCTGTTCGAACATTCCTCGACAAACGATTGATGGAATTTTGGAACATAAAATTTTTACTTCACTTTCGCGGTGGTATTCATTTTTTTTTATTTATCTTCTTAACATAATTGGCTTGAGTCTTTGGGTGATCCTTTGGTGATCTTCCAAATGACCATAAACTGTAACACAAGCTTGAAAGCTATAAGAAGAAATATCATTCCTTACTTAGAAAACCAACACAACCGGATGCTCGGGGTTAGTCTTCCAACAAGGGAAAAAGAACATTTAGTTTCAAAGTGTGCGTGTATTCGTGTGTGGTATACAGTAAAGTGTGAAGATCACTAAACAGTCTCGGCTCTCAAATTAAAAGTGGTGGTTTGTGCCAAAACGCGACGCGAGGAAAGTGTTTTTTTTTTGGAAAAAACGAGAAAGAATTTTTCCTTATTACTACGCACGTGAAGTACGTGAGCAGCCGCAAAATAGTAGCCAACAGTCAGCAGTTATATGTGAGTATCATGTGGTTTTGATAATTAATAATTTAATAATTAAAAAAATCAAATCATAAAGAAATTATTTAATAACGTGTTCGGAAGGAAGTCTATTGGGCACAAAAAAGGGGGGGTGAAAAAAAAGGAATCAATCCGTTCCTGTCCTATGCCAGCTTATAAATCTTTCTACTGTACTGTAAAGTGAGTGGCTTGGGGAAAAACGATCATATACGTTGGAAAATTAGTTTTGGGGGGCAAAATGTTTTCCAACAACCCCAAAGCAAATTTTCATTTGGGAAGCGCTGAAAAATCGCTCCCACTCTGGCGATAGACAATGGGGAAATTTTAGCAAAAACAAAACAACAAAAAATGTACAGCAAAAGTACGGTTCCTTTACATCAGGTTGCATTAAAGAAAAAGGGCACCGATCCATCATTCATGGTGTATTAAAATTCAATTAAAGTCCGCTTACCATTTTTGTTGTTTCGGAACACCACTTTTCGGGACATGGTTTTCGCTTCCCTGTATCCCAATTATCTAACAGCAATTTGCTCGTAGGTGTATTTTTGTGTCCTCCCGGGGGAAGGGGGGAAGACCACCGACCGTTCTGTGTGTTTTGTTTTTGTATTTATCTTTACACCAACCCCTCCACAAACCCCGCCGAATGTTGCCATTTTGTGTCCATCCGTGCCAATCCCCGGTGGTGGCCATTTTTACGGTGGTTTAATTTTTGAATTACGTTCAATTATCCACGCATTCCGTGTTCAAATCACGATACACACACACGTGGACGCGTGCTATGCAAGTTAGAAATTGCATTAGAAGAAATCCGTGNCCGGTGGTGGCCATTTTTACGGTGGTTTAATTTTTGAATTACGTTCAATTATCCACGCATTCCGTGTTCAAATCACGATACACACACACGTGGACGCGTGCTATGCAAGTTAGAAATTGCATTAAAAGAAATCCGTGTGTGTGTGTGTTTGGTTGTAAATTATATTCTCCCTTCAAAATAGTACATGAGCATTCCAGGGGTTGAGCAACAAAAAAAATAAAACAAAACAAAAACAGGGAGCCTGATTGATGGGTTTTCGTCTGGTCCGGGGTGTTTGCCCCTTATTGACCAAGGGTGCACACACATGCACGCGCACGAAACAAACGAAGAAAAAAAAAGGGAAACGGCAGCCTCTCTTTCATCGGTTGCTCTCGGCACGTGACACGCGCCCGGTACGGTACCAGTGCACGAGGGAAATGGAAGGAAAATTTTTCCTTCGCGACACCGGCCAATCCTTGCGGAGGCAATTTCAATGACGCTGAGCAGTGCTTTGGCAGTTGGTAGTTAATTTTTTGGAAATGATATAGGCCAAGAAAAAAAAACATTTAACGACTATGCAGCTCAGAAGGTGCAGGGTTTCTTAATTGAATTTAAATATTTTTTTTTCTCACAATTTTAATCGCAAAATGTTTTTCTTTGGAAAGTTTACCACTCTAAGTGGGAAATATTCGCTGCTTGAAAAGAAACTAATTAGTGCTATATGGAATTTAATGAAAAAGGAATAAAAGATCCCCCCTACCCCCTCCATTGTTCGAGAGTTTTTCCCTCTCATGGTTTTTCGCGAACACCCTTTTTTCATTACGAGTTTTCCACATTTCTGTATGAAGTATTGAGGGAGGAAACGCTGCGTGGTAGAGTGGGTGTGGATGTGTTTTAATTGGATTTGCCTAGATTTAATCAATCTCATACGATAGAGAAGAATTTTCCTTTTGCGAGATAAGGATCGTTTAGTTCAATAATTTCTTACAATTCTTCAAATGTACACTTACAAAGTGGAAAATCTGGAGTATATTTTTCACTACCAAAAAATTGCCTCCCAGTGGTGTATGATCAGATGTCAAATGAAGTATAGCAACAATCGCTCCTTTTTTTAAACTGATTTCTACCATCGTTGATGCTGTCCATCGCCATCAATTTGTCTCAAATGTGTGTGACACACGTACGCACAGGGCCGTTAGATTGATCGAGCCACGTACCACGTCACGGTAGGCTTTTGGGAAGTGGTTTTTGAACGTCCCGCCGGTGTGGAATTTCAAACTCAGCCGTACGACCGGTAAAGTATCTAACCTCTCTGGCCACGGTTGAAGTACAGTACGACGATACCATCCCCCCCCCCCCGGGCAGTGAAGATCTCACATTTGACAACGATCCATCCGGCCTGTAACTGACGAGCGGCGGTAGGAAAAGCCTGATCAAATTTATCCTCCAAAGTGGGGGGAGGAACGAGGTCTGTGGCCAGGGGTGGCAAACGCCTTTTTCGTCGCATTAGGTTGAAAAGGTACCTTAACGGTACGGTTTTAAGCGATCAACAAGGCTCCTCCCTCCCTCCCTCCCTTCCCCCCAAAAGGCCCCAAACCCTAGGAGCGCCGGATGCATCATCATCGTCATCCTCTACCTGTTTGCAATCCGAGATGCGCTTTCACGAGTGTGCGTGTTTTACCCAAGCGTCGATTGTGGTTTCAATATGCAACGCACTGCAAACAATGCTCCGTGCAAATTCCCTTTCCCCCCTTCCGGCACCACCCACCCCCGACTCACTCCCGTATCAATGTCCAGTTTGTGACGGATCCGAAAAGCGTACGGATCCCGTTCCAAGATAAAATGGTACGCGATAACACACTGGCTCGCTTTTATTTGCCCAACTTAACTACGGCTTTTGCACGGTTCTTTTGGGTGTATTGGGGAGCTATATATACCTCTTTTTTGGTTTTATNACGGATCCGAAAAGCGTACGGATCCCGTTCCAAGATAAAATGGTACGCGATAACACACTGGCTCGCTTTTATTTGCCCAACTTAACTACGGCTTTTGCACGGTTCTTTTGGGTGTATTGGGGAGCTATATATACCTCTTTTTTGGTTTTTTTTTGCGCGACTAAATCTGGTGAAGGAACAGGATGATGAAGCGGGAGCGAGGGTAGGGGGAAGGGGTTTTTGAGTTTTCCACCTCGGGCTCTAATTTCCACCCGACATAAAACCGTTAAGTGGCCTGTCAGTGTCGTTAGCGGGTTGGTCACCATTTAGAATGCAGCATATGCCACTCGCTGTGTTGTGCCGGGTTTTGCATTTGCAGAAATACAGGGGGGTGGAAAACGACTAGAAACAAGTGCAGAAGTGAAGTTGGTTTGAAAGAGAGTGAGAGAGTGAGATAGGGCAAAAAAAAGTCTTTGAAACATGGTGCATGATATTATAAAAAAAAACAAGAAAAACATTGTCTATTTCATATCGATAGGGTGCGTGATATTTGGAACTCATCTGCATGAAAGCTTGTAAATGTCGAGAATTAATGAATCAGCGAATCAAGTTGCGATTGTTTTTTTTTGTGCGAAGATGGATGGATAAAAGGCTTTTTTTAACACTAGCACTACCGGACCAGTCATTTTGACTAGAACGCTTCATTTTCATCAGATTATTTTTTGGGGTCAAAAAAAAGTAGTTGAAACATGTAAGATCTCCAATAAACAATAAAATATACTTCAACTGGGGCGGCCCGGTGGTTCATGTGATAAACGGCGCCGGTCCACACGGCAGGACCGGATTCAAATCCCATCCGGACCGTTACCCCGTAGCAAGGACTGACTATTCGGCTATGCGGTAAAAATAAGTCTAGTAAGCCAGCCAGAAATGGCCGGCGTGACCTGTAATGTAAGGTCGTTAAAGCCAAGATGCGAAAGAGATACTTCAACTCTTCGAAATTGTTTAAACATTAACCACGGACGAAAAACGCTTAAAACGCTTGGTAGTTTTAGTGTTAGTTTTGGGTTAGTTTTGTCGAAAAAATTATAAACATCAGGACCGAAACGGCATCATGACATTTGGAGGTCTCCTCCTCAGGCTCTTCTATTTCATTTGTTTTTTTTTTTCAAGAATTGGTCGCCATCAAAGTCTGTAGAGTAATGAGGCCTCATAATAGGCTTTGCTGGCATCGACATCTTGGATTTGTATTTAGGCAGTTAGATGTCCTTGGCTATGTATTGGTGACTTGCTGACTTGAATAAAAGTATTGAAAGATTTCATGTTAAAATAAAATCTAGAATAAATAACCCAACGCTGCCTTGAAAATAAATCACGTTTACTCGAATAGTTGAAGGTCATCATCCTCAACGTTGCTTTTGTCAACACAGTCTTCAAAACAATCATATACATACAAGTACACAACATCGTGTATAAGCTTCGGACGAACTAAGTGTCAATTTATTTTTCATTGTTATTGCAAGAGCTGTCAAAAACCATTCTATCACGAGACCTCATTACTTTACAGACTTTGGTCGCCATACAATTCAGCTATTTGATTAAATGAAGTCAAAGGTAAAGAAAGCCGGAAAAGTGACATGCGAAAGTTTTTTGGATTTGAACCCGGGTCGTCTCGGTAGCGCCTCACCACTTAAACTCGTTTGATCTTCCCCCCCATAAAACATGATCCGGTGTTTAGGTGCTCTATCAATTCTCGATTTAGTAAACCAGAGAATCGAGATGTAAAAACGTATCTAAACGTTTCCCCCTTTGTTAGGAAACGTTCATTAGTTGTGTACTTTGTGCCGGATAGGTTTTTGCCTAATTGTCTAATCCATCCATCCATGGGCGGTTGTGGTCGTGGTCGAGTAACCCTCCTACACATGCTCCACATTTCGCAGCTAATGAAGGCAATGTAAGTGCAATTAGTGAGACGTTAACGTTGCGTTGAGGAAGCATTCCGGTAATGATAATCCTTCCCCAAATAGGAGCAACGGAATCCTTTTTGCGTCCCTCCTACGCCCCAGGAGGACTTGTTGGGCTATTTCTCATGATGCTTGCACGACGACGTCGATTAACCAGTTTTTGTGTGTGAGAAAGGCCGCGGTATATCCTGTTTTTGCACAAGATACATACATCTCACCGTGGGATGGGTTCCGATTTTGGTAAGGCACACGACGGTAGTAATTAATGTTTAATGTCTGTACCGTGGAGGTTACGGCTAGCGGGCACAAAATGCGTGCGGGCACATCCTCCAGCGTGAAGAAACGACCTCCAAGATATATATAGATGAAGGTATCTTCAAATGTAGCGTAGGTTTCGCCGTAGGAGCTGCCTACATATTGCCAGCTTATGTGCGTGGCTAGTCGATGTTGAACAACACCCAAAAGTAAAAGCGCAATCAGAATTCATCAAGGCATCCTCCCCCATACACCCTGTTCGCTCCTTGTGCACAATTATCCTGCGTTGAGGATTATTTTTGTTCTTGTTGTGGTAGTTGAAGCAAAAATAGAAGTAGTTCGTGTTGAAAGTCTCACAACCCTAGAGTAGTGGGGTGGACACTGTGTGTGCGAAAGAATGTTACGCGTTCGTGTTACCTGCCCTCATGTCCCCAATCACCACAACGACAACATGATTCCTTTTTCCAGCAGTAAGGGTCCTTAGCGTAAAGGCGATTCGCGTGCTTAGAAGCAATTACGTATGCCGGTCCGGTTAAAGTACGAACCCCCACCCTTCCCCGAAACAACGATTCTCAGAAGCAAGCCTCAGTACAGATCGCAAATATTTATCCACGGGAAACCCTGCGGACACTGCACACTACCACGAACGAGTGCGATTAGCGCAGTGTGCTCCAGTCTCCGGTCGTGTCCTTTTATTTTTTGGAGGGTGGATGGAGGAGGTCCTTTCAATTTCTGTTCCGTTGCGTGTGCCAACAACCGAACGTGCGTCACATTATCGGTTGTAAGAAAGGTGATGGTGCTTCGTACCACGTTAACTGGGCCAATAATCTTGAAACCAAGGCACCGTAAGCAACAGTCGTAAAACAATCGTCGTCGACGACTGCCGCTGCCGTCGGGGGGTTTTTTTTTTGCTGATGGNCATCCTCCCCCTACACCCGGTTCGCTCATTGTGCACAATTATCCTGCGTTGAGGATTATTTTTGTTCTTGTTGTGGTAGTTGAAGCAAAAATAGAAGTAGTTCGTGTTGAAAGTCTCACAACCCTAGAGTAGTGGGGTGGACACTGTGTGTGCGAAAGAATGTTACGCGTTCGTGTTACCTGCCCTCATGTCCCCAATCACCACAACGACAACATGATTCCTTTTTCCAGCAGTAAGGGTCCTTAGCGCAAAGGCGATTCGCGTGCTTAGAAGCAATTACGTATGCCGGTCCGGTTAAAGTACGAACCCCCACCCTTCCCCGAAACAACGATTCTCACAAGCAAGCCTCAGTACAGATCGCAAATATTTATCCACGGGAAACCCTGCGGACACTGCACACTACCACGAACGAGTGCAATTAGCGCAGTGTGCCCCAGTCTCCGGTCGTGTCCTTTTCTTTTTTGGAGGGTGGATGGAGGAGGTCCTTTCAATTTCTGTTCCGTTGCGTGTGCCAACAACCGAACGTGCGTCACATTATCGGTTGTAAGAAAGGTGATGGTGCCTCGTACCACGTTAACTGGGCCAATAATCTTGAAACCAAGGCACCGTAAGCAACAGTCGTAAAACAATCGTCGTCGACGACTGCCGCTGCCGTCGGGGGGTTTTTTTTTTGCTGATGGTTGACAAATTTATGCGTTTCGCTCGTTTGCTTCGTGCGACTTGTTTTTTCCCGTGTATGAGTGGGCTAATTAAATAAGGGAAACCGGTGTAACCTTTTCCCCATCTTCACCCTTCAAAGGTGTATTACTTGTTCTTTTTCGTCTCTCTCTACGCCCTCTCTCTCACACACGGTGAGTCCATCATGGATCGAACTCAAGTGTGAGAAAGAAAGGTGAGCCAAGGTTTACTTTTTAGGGTGTTATTGCGGCCCCATACCATAAGGTGGTTCCGGTCAAACCGTGGAGCAGTAGCTCCCCTTGTGTATTTGTTGAAATTTATTTCTCATCAAAACAACTGCAAACAAACAAGGAAACTTAACCAGCAATTGTTTTTTAGCATGATATTTTGTGCTTTTATTACTCCTCTCTTTTCTATAACGCTACTTTGCGATTTGCTACGCAATTTGCAGGACAAACATAAAAGGCTCGTGGGGTGTAAAGTGGCCCATTCGCAGTCGTCATACAAAAAAAAAACAAGGTTTTGATTGTTCATTTTCGCGTGTAAGAATGTGAAAACGGAAGCTTAATATGCAATTGTATAAATCGCATTGCAACCCGCAACATATTATCTTTGTGGTGTAGGAGATGGACGGCGAAACCCGGGTCTTATCGTGGCCTTCTGAATGTCTGATCGTGCGACACTTTAAGCAGTTTGTTTAACATACACGCGAAGATAAAGCAATGGTTTATGGGTTGTTTTGGATGATACGTTTATCAGTAGTGTGTAGCTTCTTTCGACTGTTGGGATGTAAGATGGCCGCAGGTTTTGTGCTATGTTTCAAGTTATTTATTTATTAAATTTTGTTCATATTTAAAGTCAGTCTAATGTGCAGATTTTTAAGCTTAAACCTCGTGTTCTTCGTTTTTGTACGCAACTGAATTCTTTATTGAGCCCGTTTACGTCACAAGCTCGACGAGTTTAGTATGTGTGTTTACAACGACCGATCGGGAACTCACTTCACTCAATAGTATCTAAGCATTATACTGGTGCATGTCAGCTTGAAGTATATTAGTAAGGCGCTGCTCTGGGATGTGTCGTACTTGACGACGGACGACAAGAACAAACGTATGGCGTTGTATGAAGGTGCTCTGTAGCATCTTGTAAAACATGATCATACAACTGTTGTCATACAAATAAATTTGTTTTTTTCTGTAATACCCGTCAAACATGTCGTAAGCACATCTTCCATACATGCATCTTGGTTGTCAAAACAAAACAATTGTTGCAGCAGAAATTAACTGGACGCAAGATCTCCAATGTGCAACATTTTTACCTGAATTTTAATTAAAGCGAACAATCTAACAAGTTTAGGCAATGGAAATCAGATTTGAGCACGCTTTATTGTTGGTTTTGTAAGTTTTGTTGGTTTGATGTTTTTCTGCTTCTTATTACGATTTGACATCCTTTCTCTCCCACTTGGCAGAAATCGCATGAGAGGGGGGAAATTTCTTCATTCTCGCTACCCCTGACCCTCACTTTCGAGCGATCGTACGACAAACTCTCACTCCACCACCCTACCTCACTGACACACGCTCCCATATTCTATGTAAACCCTCACCGCAACCTGAATCACCACTCCACCTCACACCTGAACGGTCCCATACTCGAAGTGTTAGACAATTTTGATTCCACACTTTGAAGCCTGTCGAGGAGTGTGGCACTATATTGTTTTTCGCTGTCTCCTTTCTTTCACTGCAAAATTGCTTTTGCCCTGTCTTTGGCGTATTCATATGNAAAAAAAAACAAGGTTTTGATTGTTCATTTTCGCGTGTAAGAATGTGAAAACGGAAGCTTAATATGCAATTGTATAAATCGCATTGCAACCCGCAACATATTATCTTTGTGGTGTAGGAGATGGACGGCGAAACCCGGGTCTTATCGTGGCCTTCTGAATGTCTGATCGTGCGGCACTTTAAGCAGTTTGTTTAACATACACGCGAAGATAAAGCAATGGTTTATGGGTTGTTTTGGATGATACGTTTATCAGTAGTGTGTAGCTTCTTTCGACTGTTGGGTTGTAAGATGGCCGCAGGTTTTGTGCTATGTTTCAAGTTATTTATTAATTAAATTTTGTTCATATTTAAAGTCAGTCTAATAGGCAGATTTTTAAGCTTAAACCTCGTGTTCTTCGTTTTTGTACGCAACTGAATCCTTTATTGAGCCCGTTGACTCTCAACCCGTTTACGTCACAAGCTCGACGAGTTTAGTATGTGTGTTTACAACGACCGATCGGGAACTCACTTCACTCAATAGTATCTAAGCATTATACTATTAGTAAGTATATAAGTAAGGCGCTGCTCTGGGATGTGTCGTACTTGACGATGGACGACAAGAACAAACGTATGGCGTTGTATGAAGGTGCTCTGTAGCATCTTGTAAAACATGATCATACAACTGTTGTCATACAAATAAATTTGTTTTTTTCTGTAATCCCCGTCAAACATGTCGTAAGCACATCTTCCATACATGCTTCTTGGTTGTCAAAACAGAACAAAATTGTTGCAGCAGAAATTAACTGGACGCAAGATCTCCAATGTGCAACATTTTTACCTGAATTTTAATTAAAGCGAACAATCTAACCATTTTAGGCAATGGAAATCAGATTTGAGCACGCTTTATTGTTGGTTTTGTAAGTTTGATGGTTTGATGTTTTTCTGCTTCTTATTACGATTTGACATCCTTTCTCTGTCTCCCCAAAAAATGTCAAACGTTTGTTGGACGACAAATCCTAGAGCACCCGTAAAACTTGTCGATTCTCGTTCGTCGTATAGGACAAATCCCAGAGCAGCGGTTAACGACATCGGTTTTTAAATCATAAAACAGAACAGATCTCAAACCATATCACGGTTTACTAGAGTTTGATTGACAATCTATGTAAAGAGGAAAATGCTTATCGACTAATTTAAAAGGTTTGAGGCAAACGATATAAAGTACAAATCTAGGGACTCTTGAGAAAGTTTATTTTGCCATCAAAAGGATACGTTCATACAATCATTATCACAGGTCAAGAATAAACAAAAACACCCATTTCTTTTGCTTGCTTTGGACGCTTCAATCCCAATTCCACTGATCTGTAAATGTAAATGTAAACTAAAAAAAAACAAAAATCATATATCGCATCTCGACATAAACTAATAAAAATATTAAACATAACCAAGAAACTATCGCAAACGCAAAGAGGGAAACATAACCTGCAAACAGCGCAGTAAAATAAACAATCTTTGCTATCATCCTAGCTTGTTTGATGGCACTTCTCAGCCAGTGACGGATGTATTGCGGAAACTAGGATCACAAATAGAGACGACAAATCGCTAGCGGTCGGTCAAACAGGATGTCCGAGGAAAGCGTGTGAAAGCGAGACGAGAGGGGAGAGGGAAAACAAAATCTACCCCTAGAATCCTTCCTTTTCATCCCCCCTTTCTCCGGAACAATGTTCGTAAACAAATTTAATGCTTAATTTGCTTTCCTCCTTTTTTCCCCGGGTTTATGATTTCATCTTTGTGTATGTTTTGGGTTGTTGGTTTTTGTTCTGCCTCTTACCCTTGTACCCACATTCTTTACGATATTCCTTTTTTTTCCTATCCGTTTGTGGGTGTTTGGTGCTATCTGTTGGAACATTATCTGTTTGTTGTTGTTTTTTGTGTGTATCTGCAGCGTACAAACTGTCGCGCGCAGTTTCTCACTTCCCGTCCTTTTGCTTTATCGGCATTTAATTGCACCGTGTGCCTATGATAATGTGGATAATGTTTCACGGATGTTGTGCTGTTGTACGTTTTGTTTTGTCATTTCGCATTTTGCTATTTATTCCCCCTTAGAGTAAACATCTTTTCCTGTTTTCCATGCACACAACAGTTTTACCATCACCGGAATCTCTGCTGCTTTCGGTCGTCATCCGTTCGTCCTTTACGCCGTTGTCCGCTGTTTCGTGACCGGGAGAGTGTGAGTTATTCTTAAGGAACTGCCTCTTAGCGGTGCTGTGATGGATTTGAGAAAGTATCCTTGCGCTAGCGAGACTGCCGGAAGGAAATTATCATAATCTCTTTATAAATTATTCCCACTCGTGGTCACGGTTGCGCGCTTTGCCGTGAGCCGGGTGGGAGTTGCTCTTTCGTCGTCTATTTAGTCTCGCACTCAATTGAGAAGATGCTAAATCCTTACATCTTGCCCAAAAAGGGAAACGGAAAAACAGGAAAAAAAATGATGAAGAAACAAATTGTTCCTGCAGCTTTCCATTCCTGTTGCTTGTCCGTTGGAAAGGGAATATATATTTTTTTCATTCGCTGAGAACGCGGGATTTTTGGGGAGACGGAAGGTGGAGTTAGATTAGGTCGAAGAAGCCGGTTTTTTTTGCCGGTATAGTGAGTCGATAGGCTTAAGGCTAAATACCGGGCTCTGGGTGAGTTATTTCCGGCATGCTTTTAGCTACAGCCGTGACCGGACCGTGCGAGGATGGCGTCTTGTAATTTTTCCCCAAAAACTTACCGCCGGTGATTTATGACGTTTCTGTTGCGAATGATGCATACTCAATTATGGATAAGACATCCAGGGTATGGGAAGTACTGCCGAACTGTGAGAAATGATAATGTGATTTTGTGTATGTATTTTTTTTTTTGCCAACTTTGGATTTTGCTCCTCAGGCTATTTTGGGACGACGACACACTACCTGTGACTGTTTATCCGTTCGAGGAAAATTTAATCGATGAATAGTTTCAAAGTGTCTTTATTATTGACAACCACTCCCCCGGTACTTTGGAGGTTGGGATTACAAGAAGCAAAATTTCCCAATGACGTCCTGCGAAAATTCGAAGGAGTCGTCGCTTCAAGATCAAAATAAATTAACCACATCTAAAAGGGCGTTGGGATGTGGGAAACATTACCAAGCTGTAATAGTAGCGAGGTAACAGGGTTGGGGGACACAATTGGTAGGGACGGGTGCGAACAGTACATGGAATGTTGGAGCAGGTTTGTGAGGGAGTTCCAACCAGTTCAAAGATGGAATTTTCGAGGCAAACTTTTCGCCTCTGCACCGAAATGTCTATGTTTACCTTTATATTAAGTGGTTTTGCTGCTCCTAACCCTTATGATCCAGAGCCAGAGCTCCGGAGACATCCGTGGAATGCGTACTCCGGTACTGTGTGTCGGATCTCGGCCCGCTTTAGGCAACTTGGTATGTCTTGGTATGTGGATGTGGTGGAGCTTCGGGAGCATCGCACACGTTACATTGTGCATGCCTTTGTGTTAATCCAGCAGGCCAGCCAGTTTCTGTGTGGGCTAAAGACATAGTTTCACTTTCTTTGCGTTAAAACCCTCGGGGCAGGAATTTACTACCTACCATCACTTGCCAACACACAAACGTCTGTGAAACGGGGCGGACATAATGGCAACCTTGCGATATTCAGCCCACCCTACTCCCGACTTCAAGAAAGAAGGTTTGGGAGCCAATTTTCCAATTTTCGAATCCGTCCTTTCACAAATCGCACCGAACAAATGGGAAATCTCCGACTTTCGGTTGGATCGACGCCTCATCAAATATGGAGTACGGTGGCTTTAAATCACTAATTCATCAGGCACCAGCGTCCGATTGATTTATGTGTATATCTCGAATTGAAACGCTAGTCAGTGTGTGTGTGTGTGCGCAGACAAAAAGAAAATGCTAAAGGAAAACAGATCAATTTTCAACACAGCGTACTTTTTGAGGTTAGTTTTGTGACTTTCTATATGTTACTTCTTTGCTCCCCGACATTTATGGAAAAGCGAGATTGGAAATAGGATGAAAGGGATTTTGGCGTTCTCACCAGAATAATAGCTAGCTGATGAAAAAATAATTATCACCATCGTAGCTCACTAATTGGCGCGGGGTAACGTTGAGGACTTTGAGAATACGCTTTTCCCGCGCACTAGCTTTTAACCCAGCCAAAAGGCAAGAAAGGCCGAATCGAAGTACAAATTGAATTGAACGTGTCAACTGGCATCATCCGCTTCGTGTCACTTCTTTCTCTCAAATTTTGCCCACTTCGTCCAAAAAGGATTCGCGACCTGGAACTTTTATCTCGTTTCGTTTACGTGGTCAAATTTCTTTCACTGTTCCGAAACAGCCATATCATGTGGCTTCAATTGCTGTTGTGCTAATATTTGGTGAAGGATGTGGAAATGAGAAATAACAACAACAACAAAAAATCCCCCAACGAAAAAACACTGACCGGTGTGGAGATCGCGGGGGGTCGCCCAGCAAGACTAAAAGGCGTGGGGAGTTTCCGATTTGGTTCATTTCGTAAATCATACAGCAGCAGTGATTCGTCTTCTGGTGTCGTCGTGCCTTTGGCTTTGCAATCGTTAGCCATGGCTGGGTTTTATTTTGTTCGCTCGTGTTGGGGTCCGGTGTCCTTCAGTGTTTGCTCGCCAAAGATGACGGCTTGATGAGTGGCTTGATGAGAATGTTAACGATTTGCCGGTTGTGTCCGGTAGGCAACTGCTCCGGTCCCAGCTGACGGACGATGAAGGATAATTGAATCAAACACCTCGTGTGTCGTTTACCGTTTTTTGCGTTGTGGTCCGGTTGCGTTGGGCTAGAGCAAAACCTAACTCGGTTTAGGGTTAGCAATAGTGATGGGTACAATTCTATTTTTTCGGAGTTGGTGTACACTTGGACATTCCGAATTCGACTCCGGATTTATTCCGAAATATGAACGGCTGTATGGAAACTGTTTAAATAAAATCATCGATGACAACAGATCTTTCAAAACATTGGTACTAAATTCCTATTCCAAAACTATGAAAACTGTGGAAATTCCAGAAGAAACTTGTTTGAATCCTAGAAGAAAGCTATGGAGGACTTCAATTCGAAAAAAGCCATTTAAACTTGTCAAAATCTGTTACACAACTCTGGGAAAACATGTAGAAGAATGCCTCAAAATATGAAGAAAATTATAAGAAAACTTCAGTAAATCTGCAAAAAACTTATTTGACAACTAGTTTGAACATCTGCATCGGTACACTGCTGAAAAATTCAACTTTTATCCGGAATCCGGAAATTGGAGTTGATATCGCATTCAACTCCGGTTTTGACTTCGGAGAAATACGGGAGTCGTCCTCGGAGATGATTCTGAAGTTGAAGTTGACATTGAGGTAATGCGGAATCAAATCCGAATTTTGTTGAAGTCGAATCCAGTTTTTCAACTCCGGAGTCGGAGTGGACTCATAATTTAAATCCCGAAGTTCCCATCACTAGTTAGCAATCGGTGACTGGGCACACTAAATGTGTGCGATATGATAGCACGGCAAGGTTGGGTTTTTTTTCGGATAAAATAAGCAAAACAAAAATTAACAAAACCAGTAGTATGTTTCAACCACCGTGGTGTTTTGATCAAGGGTTTTAGGTTCCGTGAGGATGGGGAAGAGTGAGAGGTGGGGAGTGAAGGAAGGGCATGAGTGAAGAGGTTGGTGAGGGAAACAAAAAAAGGAGTAATGGTATGTTTGCATTCCAGTGGAAAATCTCGAATAACATCGTTCCCTTTCATTGCATCCCTCCTCCCCCTCCACCACCTAACGGAAGAGTTGGGTCAGCTACGGGCCCATTTTGCTGATGATGTTTTAATATTCGCCAGAGTGTGTGTTTATGTGCGTGTACGGTGGCATGTGAAATGTGAAACTCCCCAACCTATGCCAAACAAATTCGTGCGCATTTGTGATTTTATTTCCTCCCCCTTTTTTTCCTCTTCTTCTCCTATTGAAGAGAAGAAGTTGGTGCGAGTTTCCCTGTGCAACAGATGTGGGAAAATTGCACCGTGACGATTTGCGACAGTTGCAATTAAAATAATTATTAAAAACGGGCAACAGCGAAGGACACAAGCAAAATAACAAGACAGACGGTACAGCAATGGTTGCGGTACATACAGTCCATTTGATACTTGGATCCTAGCAACTAAAAAAAAAACAAGCGCAACAGCAACAAGCTGCTCTGTTAGTGTACACCATGCTGTCCATCATTTTGTCGTTTTTTTGTAATTCCTTTATTTTATTTTGCTTTACAAAAAAGCCCCGTTTTTTCACCTCAAACGGTGTTTTTAATCACCGAATTTGAGTAACGCGTAACGGTTGATGCGTTATTCTTTTTCAATATGAAAGCAACCAATGATCGAACATGACACCCACAGCGCATATGAGCGGTTTATGCAAATGGCTATTTGGGAAAATAAATTAGGAGCCTTTTACATCTCGCATCGTGGATACAGTAGAACGTCGATTATCCGGGGGTGAATGAACCGGTGGACGGATTAACCGTGTGCGGAAAATTTACAGCTGTTCAAACTGGGTGAACAGTTTGTACTGATGTCAGATTGGTTAAAATTATTTGTGACCAAACGATATATTAGAATTGTTTTTGTTTGACGTTCTAAACAAAATTTTAATAATTATCTGATAAAAATTTGTTTGATCCAGAATCATTTTTGCCATCAAAAAGACTACCAGCGAGAGCCATTTTATTATTGGATAATGCTCTGTTACATCCAGCAGAATCAGTTTTGAACACAGATGCCATGTTTTTGGCCAATTTTCTTTCAGCAAATGTAACTAGCATAATCCAACCAATGGTCCAGGGAGTAACAAGTTACGCTTCATCTAGATACAATGGAGCGCCGATTATCCGGGTACCTTTTATCCGGCTGTCCCATTATCCGTGCAGTTCGAAAATGACAATTGCTTAGGCGAATTGACATATTAATTGCAAACCGTTAATGCAAGAACTAAAAGCTTCCATAGGGAATGATACAACTTGCTCAAGTATGACCAAACAGATTTTGCAAAGCGCAACTAAGAAAATTAACATGGTGCTTTAGAAAAAAAATCCACCCATCCAACACACTAAACTCTCACGTTTATCGATAAGAATAATTGGGCCTATTATCCGTGATATTCGTTTATCCAGCATGGGCTGAGTCCCGATGAGCACGGATAATCGGCGTTCCACTGTACTTATTGCAGTGCGTAACATAACTGTTTGGCCATCAATTTTTTATTTTCTTAGTAGAAGGGAAAGATACAGAGTGACATAAAAACAGTTCGAGAAGAGTTGCATAATAAACCTTTTAAATAATTTTTTAAACGACTTGGATATAAAGAACAATGGGTGATTGTGGGTGAAGCATAGTTGGATTGAGCACATTAAGTAAATACGTTAGAGGTTTCATGTTTCAGTTTCATCAACATCGAATGATGCATTTTTCATTTTTTGCAATGTTGCGGTTTTTTGCATGTAATTTTATGCTAGCTCAAAAACTCTTTCCCCCATTAGCTCTAGAGAGGAGCGAGAATCGTTGGTGACGATGACGGCGACAAATAACATAAACATAAACGCAGCGAGAAAACGAAACTGCCCTAGTGAAAAAAGGGGGCTTAAAACGGCTTCTTTTTTGGTGCATAAATAAATAGCAAAATAACACGTAAAGAGTAAACAGAAAATAATGAAGCTAAAGACGATGTTTTGTGGCAGGAAGGGTGGGGTTGGTGGTTTGAATGCAATAACATCACTCTCAAACGTGATGCTGAGGCACGCGCCACAGAAGCAATTGAGCAAAAAATTATGTAGAAGTAAAAACAAAAAAAACGTAAAGAAAATCGTCAACCAAAACTTTAGGGGGACAAGTTTGCAGTCAAATGTTTCTAGGGATGGGCAAAAAGTGTGTTCAAAGATTAATAAAAAAAGAAAAAAACCAGGAAGGCAGCCCTTTTCCCTTTCCGCGCAAAATAAAAAAAAAATGTTTCCTTCATGTGATTCTTCTGTTTTACTTTCCTTGTTTTCCACATTCCATTCTTGTGTGACATTGGATGGCCGCCTTTGGGATGGACGAGAATTGTGAACAATTTCCGTACAAACGGTGGCCACTAAATCTTTTCTCTTTTGCACAGGAAGGACGTGCAGGAAGTAACGAAGCCGGTGGATTTTTCCCGCTCCAGTCGTTGGAGAGAAAACTTTTGTACACGGGGGAAAAGCTATAACACACAACCACCGTTTTTGTGATAATTACACCGTCCGCGAATGGTTTGTTGCATTGCGGAACGTATTGAAACCCTCTGATGCTAAATGCATCCAGCGAAAGGATGTGTTTAAGGTAGAATAACAAAAACAAGCGAAAAAATGCAAATACAAATCTGAACACCGGTGGTGGAAAAATGTATGCTGGTGCTGCATACAAACGATTGAGTAGGGAAGAAACGTTGGCTAACGTAGAAAATGAAAGATAGGGCTGTAAAAATTCCTTGCAGCTCCTCTGTGTGTATGTTGTGGCATTCGACTTTTGGTGGATGGGAAAATTGTTGGAAAAATAATTAACGAATATGATGCTTCGAATAATTAATTCGCATCCTTCCACTGTCATCCTCCTTTGGGGAAAATTTGTTCTTTAAAATTTCGTTAATTTAATTTAAGTATGCAACTAATTATTTCTTGACGCGAACTGGGCAATAGCGATACGAAAGAATATATTTTGGAAAATATATCAACTATCAAATCATGACATGAATAAGACAGAATGGATTTTAAACGCTTGAGGAACCCTGTGCGTTAGCAAAAAGAAAATGCTTCTGCTAGTACGGTTTGTGTTTTCATTTCTATTGTTTCCCTGGATGCAGTTTCCATAGCGTAACTGCTGTTACACAACTTGTTTCTTGTGCATTTTGTGTAGCTTCACTTTTGTAAAGTAACTTCTTTCATTCTTGCTTTTCCCCATTTTTATTTAGTTTAGTAACGGCGCTCATTGCCAATTCCATTTACATTATCGGAAGGTTGTGGGTGATGCAATGGGGTGATGGGACAGCAAGAAAAAATGGGAAGCCGTTGACGGCAAAAGTCTCGATCCCGTGGATAAGTTTTTTCTCCTCTTTCTCTCTCCACTTTTACTATTTGGTTGATGTTCTGTCCGAAAAAAAAAATCAAAAACAAAACATATTTCCAACGTGTTGTTGTTATGTTTCCCTTCTTCAACGCAAACGTGCGGACGTGGACGATTTTCCCGGGTTTAAACTGGTAGCGGAAAAATGGCAAAAAAAGGGGTTGATAGAACAACGCCAATGCCGTGTCCGTGGCAAAGCAAAGTCCGGCTGCAGTGAAAGATTTATTGGAGTTTGCAGAGAATTCATTTTCCGCTTGCCTCTCGATGGGCGTTTGCTCGGCGCATCGTTGAAGTTAATTAAAAGATTAAAAAGGGTACAGACGTGTGTTTGTGTACGGGGAAGGGGTCGGAAGGAAGCTGATGTGGAAAAGGGGTATATCGCGAATTTCTCGGTGGAAGTTAAAGACACGATTCTGTTACGTGAAATTGCATCAGCTAGCGAAGCGCATGNGATTAAAAAGGGTACAGACGTGTGTTTGTGTACGGGGAAGGGGTCGGAAGGAAGCTGATGTGGAAAAGGGGTATATCGCGAATTTCTCGGTGGAAGTTAAAGACACGATTCTGTTACGTGAAATTGCATCAGCTAGCGAAGCGCATGCACACCTTCACACAGGTGACCACAGCTGTACCTGCAAAAGACATTCAAAACGACTCCCGTAGATGGGTCCGAGTTTTCCACTCCATTAGGGTGATTGGAAAAGTTCGCTGCTCGTAAAGCGAACGAACTATGGGTACTGCTAGAGAATCTCCACTATTTCTGCGAGTACGGCCCAAGTTTTTTGTTTTCTTTTATCGGAGAGCGTGATGAAAGAAGCGTGACATCATGTCCGGATGTAGCATAACGATTTAATCTAGATCTGCAATACTTTGCCGACTGTGATTCTCAAAAAGTAAACTTAAAAAAGCATTAAGCACAGGAAGTACTTCATCGTGATGAGGTCCTGTTATTGCTTAAACTTCTAAACACCGTGCTGTGAATGATATATGCATTCTGCATCTATGTCTTGATCTTCACAAATACCTGTTGGAATAAAATTTCTTGAAGATCCTAAAAAATTTTCTCTAGATTTCAAGATTTCGAGAGCATTCCTAATATTTCGCCTTTTCAATCATTACAGATGATGACGATGGACGTCACAAAGCCGGAACCACCCTCGGCGACGGCAGGTATGGGCGGTGGTAATACGTCCACCATGTCTCTCGGTGGACTTATCCCTGCCGGTTCTCAGCAACAGCAACAGCCCCACCAACAGCAGCAACAACAACCGAACACGCTTAACAACCAATCCGTTGCTGGCGGTGGACCGGCAGGTGCCGGTGGTGGTGGTGGTGGTGGTGGAGGCCCTCCCCACCAACAACAACAGCTTTGTGCCGGGTGTGGTAAGCACATTCAAGATCGCTTCCTGCTACGGGCACTCGATCTGCTGTGGCACGAGGATTGCCTCAAGTGCGGTTGTTGCGACTGCCGACTGGGCGAGGTTGGTTCGACGCTGTACACCAAGGGCAACTTGATGCTGTGCAAGCGAGACTACCTGCGGTATGTAGAACGAAGCGTTGGCAACGCATTATTCGGATACTGATGAATGTTTTTGTGTGTTTGTCTCATTATAGACTGTTTGGCAACACTGGTTTCTGTGCCGCGTGCAACAAGGTTATTCCGGCATTCGAGATGGTAATGCGAGCCCGCAACAACGTATACCATCTGGAGTGCTTTGCCTGTCAACAGTGCAACCATCGGTATGTACCAAAGCTTTTAACCATTTTAATGTTTGAAAACGATGCCCGAATTAGAAGAACACGTCCTGCTTCTTCATAGAACCTTCTTTTTTTTACTTTCTTGTTGTCGTCTAAAGATTCTTCTCCTCTGGAGTGTTTTCTATGCCTTCTGGACATATTACCTTCTCCTCTGGTCGGTTTACCTTCTTTTTTTATGTAAAAGCTATGAATGGGCCGCGGGGGAAATCAACGGAAGGCACGCAAGAGAGGTCGACTGGTCGCATATGGTTGGGTCCAGTTTTATCCCTTATTTCCTCGCTAACTTTTACTCCTTTTCGTTACAAGGGAACTTTCGATTCGCATCGGGGAAGGAGCGGAGTGATTAATCATCTTCCATACCTCACACCGATCACTCTTGATGATGGTGGTCAAACTGTCAGTTGATTCGAACGCTTACGGGGAGAAAAATGAAATTACGTTCTCCCTTCTCTACCCTTTCCTCCTTTTATAGGCCATTCCCTCTGTATCGTGGGCCCCCTCATGCTAATGTAAACGTAATGGTCGTAATGGTCGAGATGAAATTTTGACTCGAACTGTGGAGATGGTACACAAAAACGGAATACTGATTAGAGATGGAAAAAGGTTTTGGCAGTGCTCGGGAACTCGCCCAGTACTCTCCCACCACGCCAAGGGTTGTGGAAAAATAGGAAAAACTATTTTACTAAACCATCGGTTGATTTATGATGCCACTTTTCTTTGGCATACCGGCGAACGGATTGAAACCGCACGAGATATGCGACAGAGGGGGGCTAATGTAATGCAATTTGAATAAATCCTTCCGCTCGCCCATAACCTTCTCACCAACCTCTTCCTTCCTCTGCGTCCTCTTGTTTCTGGAGGTGAAATCAAATTCATCATTATTATTGTACCGGAAGGGAGGGAAACAAACACGTCAGGACCGCACGGTTTTTAGCCGCTATTGCTATAGTCCTGTCAACTTCGAGGATTCACTGTTGGCGATATCCTGTCACCGACAGATAGATAGACAGACGAGGAAAACGGGGGAGCGGCGCTGGGTGTGTTCGGAAGCGAACAGTTGAGATGGTGCTGGGAAATTATTACGATTGTCTTCATAATTACACTTGAGCATTTATTTCGTCCATGATCTCTTAGTGGCAAAAAAACCCGGATGAAAAGGGAGATGAGATTCCATAGAAGTAGCACCAAGAGGGCATAAAGAAAGGGGTGTGTGTGTGTGGCAAATGAGCGTCACATTTCAATTCGCTTGGTAAACGCGTTTCAGTTTGCTGTTGTCGTCGGTGTCAAGTGCAGCTAAACTTCTCCCAACTTCCCTTCCATTATCTGTGTCTATCTCTTTCTCACACACACACAAGCACACTTATTGGCCATTAGTGGCGTAGTAAGGAAGAAAGCAAATCAATGGAACGCAACAGTACATTCCGTTGAACGGATATCCCAAAAATGATTCAGTCTCCCTGCACTCCCTCCCTCGGCAAAATATGGTCGCTGCTGGGATGGAAGAAATTTCTGAATAGTGGAGCAGTGGCAGTTGTTGGTATTTATTTACATCCCCTTTTACTCTGGGTAGGCATGGGCTCTACTATACCCGATCCCATTACCATTACCCTGTCTTGTGTACCATCGTGCATCGGGTGTCCTATAATGACTTTCAGATGCCCATCTCCCGGGAGCGGGTGGGGTGGGGGTTGCAACACAATGTTGAAAATTATTCTACCATATAATATTATTTTAATTTGATTTATAATCCTCGGCAAATAAATTGTCACAGCGGCCAACGGCGGATGTGTTGGAGAAGCGAGCAAGGCAGGGAGAAAGAAGAGCGATAGAAAGAGAGATAGTGATGTGTGTATGGGAAGGTTAGGTTAGGAGAGAATGTGTTCTCTAGTAGTGATGTGCGGGTCGACCCGAACCTACCGGGTCGGAGCCATCCATAAGCGACCCGAACCCGTTCGGGTCGACCCGTAGATACAAGTAGGTCCAGTAGGTGCAACGATTCCGGTAGGTGCAAGCTGCCATAAGCGACTCCGACCCGTGGGTGCAGCGAGTTCGGGTCGGACTCGGGTCGAAGTAGGTTCAGTAGGTCCAGTAGGTGCAACGATTCCGGTAGGTGCAAGCTGCCATAAGCGACTCCGACCCGTAGGTGCAGCGAGTTCGGGTCGGAACTACTGAACCTACCTATGTTTACGGGTCGGCCCGAACCCGCTGCACCCACGGGTCGGAATCGATTCCGATTTTGTTGCACCCGACTCCGGGTCGAGCCATGAAATGAATCGTATGTCCCATCACTATTCTCTAGCAGATAGTTGGCTACTGTATGTGTCGGTTTGCCGAGGACGAGCGCACAATCTTCCAATATAGCTCGGTATGAATTCTGCGGTTTTTCGAAACTTCCAGCTGCAAAAAAGATAACCCGCTGGGTGGATGGGGGTAGCATAAGTAGTATTGGTGTATTATGTAGCAGGTCGGCACAGTATCGCGTGATTGTGTGACACCAATTTCGGTGACACACCGATGAAACTCTGTGGGCATATTTTAACGTTATCTCACATGCAGGCACATCCTGTACGCGAACCGTGTTTTTGCCACACGGGACACACGTGTATACACGGGGCAGGAATAGTGGCAGTTGCATTTGTTGTTCGTTGTGCAGGTTGCAGCTGAAATTAGCTACACCGTGCCATTATTATTGGAACACCAACACTTTGTAGGGGGAGGACTGGTGATCGTTTTGTCACCATGCGTCATGATGAGCCTTGTGCGTGTTGAAGAGGAGGTGTGTCGTGATTGAATTAATTACATCTGTTCCCTACCGTCCGTTCCCTTAAACCGCTCTACCTTGCTTCAATTACTTCCATAATGGGGTTTGTGGTGGACCCTGTAACTCCCACATTACCATCTTCTCATCCTTTTGGGTAGGAGATCCAATCCTGTTCCTTGCTATGGTTGTGTATGTTGGTTGGGCTAGTAAAACGTTCCAATGTTGCTTCTGGGTGCATGCATTGGAATTTTCTTCCCATCATTTCGACGATCAAATTTTAGTCGTGTAATACATCTGCAAACACATAGATCCACATGACCTGTTTCTTGAATAGAGTCTTGCTTTCGCGGACACTCTGTAAATTTCTATCCTTGAATCAAAGAGTCGATACAACGACACGTCCAGTCTGGACTCTACCATACAAAAGCTATCCTAATACCTTAATCACACCTTAGTCAGCTTTAAAGGCGTCAGGAGTTTCAATATATTTGCTTTACCGCAATGGACAACATCTCTTCCAAAAAAACTTCATTTGAAGTGAGACCTCTGCATTGTGGGAATTTGGGACTTGGACCTCCTAGATATACGCTATTGTCAGTAATTCGTACTCGGGTTATCAATTCCGCTCATCTATCTGGACTAGATTACGTCGCATTTTAGGATCACTCATTGGGAAGGAATCTTTTCGCCGCACCTGAGATGTACTCCATGTTCCGCAACTAATAGAAAAAGTAACTCTATGAATGCAGTTTGTAAATATTCCGCTTATCATCCAGGTTTACTATTGGCTTTGCAGAACAATCGAAAATTATACCCATCCTTGCTAGTCTGTAGTATAAGTTTTGTTTGTACACAAAGCTCACAAAAAAAAACCAATTTGTGACTGTGATGTGTTTTGTTTGTCGTTTCCGTTTTCCATAGGTTCTGCGTTGGCGATAAGTTCTACCTGTGCGAGAATAAGATCTTGTGCGAATACGACTACGAGGAGCGGCTCGTGTTTGCTTCGATGGCCAACCATCCAATGCTGAAACGTCAGATCTCGCAAGGTAGCGGTGGTCCTGTAATGCAAAACGGGCATGGTGGAGGTGGTGGTGGTGGCGGCGGTGGTGGTGGGGGAGGAGGGGGAGGAGCCGGCAACGGTGGACCCCAGATGCAGGCTGGACCGGGCCAGGGACAGGGCATGGGTGGTATCCCATCCCCTCAGCAAAACGGTGCAAATGGTAACCTGATGGGACTCGTTGGCCAGCGGAATACCGGCGGTGGTGGTACAGCTAGCGGTGCTGGAGGTGGCGGTGGTGGTGGTGGTGGTGGTGTTGTAGGTGGTGGTGCTGGTGGAGTTGGAGGAGGCGATCACAACAACAACAGCAGCAGTTTGTCCGCGGCCCTGGCAGGTGGCCCGTCACCCTTCGGTACACCCGCGCACATCAAGGCGGCTCTTAGCACGGCGAGCTAAATGATGGTTCCTTAGTTGTTGCTATTACTAGAACAGTGGAAAAAAAGGATAAACGAGTGAAGATGGTGCCAGTAGTGTGTGTGTGTGTCCAGGGCGTATCAATATTAATAGTTTGATCTTGAAGGTTGTCTAGCTAATTTCCGCTGTGCAAAGGTTTGGAAAAGTTTTTTTTTTGTTATTCATTTTTCAGCTAATTTGAAACACTTCACAAACACAATCCTTATCGAGTTAAAATTTGAACGTGTCACAATCGAAGACAAACATTCGAAAACATCATGAATTTTTACACACAAAAGATATCCACATAAGGGTTTTAGGTATTCTTCCGCAATTTGCGTAGTGTTTTGTTTTTTTTTTTTTAATTATTCTACATCAGCTTAGCAACGACTGCACATTTTTATAAACTCAGCAGACAACGTTAGTTACGTCATACCAAATATCAACAGACGATCGTATCCTTCATTTTGTTTGTTTATTTTTATATCACCTACAACGACAGAATGTAACTCGTCCAAGAACTTGACTGAAACAACCTCAAATATGGAGGAGACATAAGTTTACAAACACCAGCCAACATTATTTTTATCAAAGTGTTTGTATACTAACTTTCATGAACAGTTGATAAAGTCCTCATTGTGCGGAGACGCTTACATCGACTTTACAACTTCATTTTACATTTTTATGTTTTCTATTAGCCATCCTCATTTTATCATTCTCACAAACACACACAAACACTCACACATGCTCACTCTATAGTTCCTTTGTTTTCGAAAAAAAGAAGGATAATTACAAAACGATCGGAGGCCATCATTAGTTAGTAGATGAAATGTGCCAAAATCTGAAAGTTCCATTTGCCGTTTCAGGAAATGTGGAGTGAATACCTATGGATAAAGATAGTAACGATAGTAAACGGTCAGAAGCGACGGATGAAGATAGAAAGCGTGATGCGATGTCCAAATGAATGGATGAAGATGATGGTGTCTAAGTGAAAGACACAGAATTTGATTTTTTTTCTACGTTCTTACATACCTGTTTCTTCTGTTTGATTATGTTAGTGTGTGTGTTTTTTGTGGTATGTTTATTTGAATAATGCTATCTCCTCTTTGTTGACTAATGCGTAATGGTCGTGCTTTGAGTTAATGAAACAAACGCTAGACCGCACATCACACCACAATCCCCACCCCAATTTAGCCCATCTAGCCCTTTGTAAATATTAGGATATATGTTACAATTATACGAATTGTTTGTTATGAAATTAATTTGCAACGAATCTTGGGCAACAACAAAAATAAATGGGGCAGGTGTTGCGATGCGTGTGTGGCTTGTAGTTGAACAATTGTTTTTTGGAAAATTTATCGTCCATGTGGAATTTTTACCCAATCCGTAAAAAGAAAACTGCGGAAAGTTGTTTTTTTTTATTTGTGAATTAAGGCATTCATCCATAATTGTAAATGGTGCCGCAATTTTTTATTTCAGGATATTAAAAAAAAATAACTAAAAAACTTATTTGAGATGCTTTCTTCTGTTCGTTTTAAACAAAATGATTTAGTTTTTGGTTTTATTCGATTTTTAAAATGCATCAAGGTTTTGTATGTGTTTTTTTTGTTATAATGATAAAACCGCAATAAACTTTGGCAGCATACGATTAAAAACATACCCTACAAAATGTACAGTACTGAGTACTTTGAAATGGGAAGCTAAACGATATGATACATTTTGGAAAGTAAATCCGCAAGACTCCGTTGTTGTAATAGAGCAAATTAGCGAAAGGAAGGCGATGATAAGGCGAGAAGGAAAAGAAGCAAAAGCAAAAAACATAATACAAAACCAACTAAAAAACTTAATGGCCCATGTTTAATCAAATAGTCGACCGTAATAAGTCCGAACGACGAACGAACACTCGCAAAACGGTGGTATGAAAAGATGGAACGAAGTGTGGAAGAAGAATAGAAGAAGAAAAAAACCAAGTAGGAAAAGTAAAATAATCAAGAATGAGCAAAATCTTGTAAAGAAGAAAAAAATGAAGTGAAGGTAAACAATGGAAATAGCAAACTAATGCACGGAGAAGTAAATGAACATGAGTAAACTGTGTGTTTTGTGCTACCGTAACGAGCAAAGTGAAAACAAGTGAAAAGAAACAAAAAAGAAGGAATGGAATAAATGTGAAAAATTAGGCAATTTATTATGGAACTATGTATATTACACAAAACAAAAGTATATATTATATATATTATAAAATCGTGATACTATTAAACGTATAAAAAGGTATGAATATTTATAGATATTTTTTTCACAAAACATCTTGCTTCAATCCGGTACGGTAGGTAGAGCAGCTAATGATGACAAGTTTTTCCCTATTTTTTTCCAAACGAATTTCCCAACAAATTTGTGCTATTTGTATAGTTAATCGCGGCGGGCATTGTGTGTGTATGGTTCGTACTACCGCGGACTTTGGTTCCTAACTTTCGTTGCTTTACGCTCCCACATACACACACACACACACGCACATGCACATGTCGCTTCCATACCGCTTTTCCGCTTTCGATCCCATACCGCTTTGGTGGAAAGCGGTGGAAAACGGTTGGAACAAAGTCAAACAAATTGCCGCCCGTAAAACTCGGTGCGCCATCCCGTGGATCATTGGTAAGGAATCGTTTCGGGATTAGGATACGCATTAGGACACCCCCCTTTCATCTCCCCCCACCCAATGTTCCACATCATTCTATCTCCCCCTTTACATTTCTAGCCCGCATTAGTAAAACGCGTTTTGTATTGTAGGTTCCGGAGTAAGTTAGATGAGGGAATTAGAAATGGCCGTAGCGTGTGTGAAAAGCTGAAGCTAGCGATAGTAAGGGCTGCACCACCCCGTGCGTGTGTGCAGGTTCGGTAGCCCCAAACAGAGTAGCGCCGAATTAATTGAAGTTTATTGCAATATTAATTGGATTCAATAAACTCGTTGGTCGTGGGATTTTCGATTGCCGGACGTATGTCCTTCATAATCGCATCACGTATTTGAGAACCGAGGATGAAACAGAGTGCGGGTACGCGCGGACTGTGAAGCGTAAGATAATGCGAGAGTTAAAATGTGCCCGTGTACGGTACCAATTTGTAGCACCCATAATTGGCGCGATTAATTTTAATCCAAACGCATAGATTTCTCGCCGCACCGGTCGTTTGACGGTGGCAATTTCGATTGCCGTCAGAGGGCGCGGTAATCCTGCTGCCGCTTTGCTCGAAGGGTGGCAAAGATACACAATTTACCTTTAATACCAAACCGCCGCTGTACCACTCGAAACCAGGGCGCCCGGCAACCGCCCGGTGTGCTGATGATAAAGTTGTTGTGATTTTTGTTTCATTTTTCTTACTCTTCCTGTTGTGTGATGTGTTGTTTTCCACTTCCACAAAACCTCGGTATCATGATCACCTAGGCCTTTATATGACGGGGGGAGTGAAATAAAATAAGGCACCGGGATTAGTCGAGTACGCATCGGCAAACTTTAAGTAAGGAAAAGCGAGTGGGACATGAAGGACGCTAGCACGGAGTGAAGATTTTCTTTTACCCGTGCCATAGGAAAACTTTTGGCTGTGTATTTGTCACCTTCCGTAAAGTCTTTCTATCTATTTAAGTCATGAAATGAAAATGAGCCAAAGCGATGAGGTGAGTCAGAGAATGGCGAGGGGGAGGGGAGGCAGTTGGGAAAAAATGGTGTTGAATTTTCTTGCATCTTTGCTCTTAGATATTCTGAAAGTGATGGATTTGCTTTCGACACTTTTTGCACATTTTGTACGTGTCTTGACTCATTGTCTTAGAAAGCATGTGAACGAGGCAGGAAACTTTTTGTTCTACGATCGAAAGACTTTGTTAAAAGTTTCCGTTTGTTCGTGTAAGTGCAGCTGAAGTATAGCGAATGGATATGCATTTTAATAGGGTAATTGTGTCATGCAGATTGCATAAGTGTTTCGATGATTTTTATTATTAAATGGTTGTTCAAGCGCCTAAAGTTATGCTATTTAACTAAAAACTGTACTTTATTTCGCTTGATGCCATTGTTAGTCATTGTTTCTCTTAATTAAATTACATATAATATTATTGCGCTTAAAGTGATGAAGTAAAATCAATACAAATGAAAAAAGATGAAACACGTGAAGCTGTAAGTTCTAGACAAGTTAGAAGCATCGCTTATTGGGACTGAAAGGGGTAACTGATACCGATCCCCCCAACGTAGTAAGTGAGCAATTCGAGGCTAATCCTTTAAGTATTTTTAATAAAACTTGTCACTAAAAGCGAAGCCAACACCTTCTCGGATCAGATTCGGATTGGTATAAATGACAGTGCTCACTTTTCCCTCGCTCCTTAAGTGGTTCCGTTTTACTCGTCTTCGATTGAATTTTTGTGCGAACGAGAACAGACAGCCGCTTCGACAAGTGAAGGCGAAAGGTGAATTCTTTCATTCGGTGATGCTCGCATTACTAATTACTAATCGGATTTATTTCTTCTCGTGTTTCGAGGAAGAGGGAGGGGAGAGAAAGAGGAAAGGATTTACACGCCACCGATAAAGTTGTGATTTTCAACTGGCAAAAATGGTGCATAGAGAAAGAGAGAGAGAGAGACAGAGAGAAAGTTATTGGTTCAATCCGTTCGCTTTCCGAGGTCGTAACCGAACGCCCACCAAGGTGAGAAGGGTGAGTTTGTAAAAGTTTCGTTAAAAGAGTCAAGCGAACGGGAAGCGGGGAGATTAGGTTCAATGATGCTTTGCCGGGAAAAACGGATAGAACGTCGCGATTGGGTGGGTTAATTGAAACATTTAAATATATAATCAAGCAAAGCCGACAGTTTCCCGTGTTACCCACGTTAGGAGGGGAGTGGGGTGGACAAATCTGAGGCAGTGTAAGGCCAATAAAAAGTTATAGGAAAAGTTTCGACACGAATCCGCGAATCCTTTGCCGAAACAAAAGGAAACGAGTGAAGAAAGCAAACACCGGTTCCTTGGTGCTGTGTGTCTGTTAGAAGCAGCTGAATTGACTTAATCATTTTCCGGCCACGGGAAGCGGAACAGTTGTTCAGGCAAACGGGATTTCTTTCACTGTTTTTGCTGTTAAACGAAATCGTTCCATTTTCCGTACCCATTAAGGCAGAGTTACGCTTTCGGGAAATCAAACTCGGTGCAGCACTTCGATGAGCGGGGCATTAAGTTTGGTTTAATCCACCATTCTCAACCGAATGGTGTGGGATGAGTTTGCTAAGCCTTTCTCTTATCCTGGCACTGGGTTATTTTTTTGTTTCAACTAGAACAAGAATATGGTGCAGTTTTCATGAGAATGAAATCAAAATGGCATTCGAGAATTAGGGTTTTACTGGAAAAGGAAGTGAAGTTTAGTTGTCTTGTAGTAATGTTAAGTTTTGTATAAAATTTATATAACCAATTAATATAATTTATGCCTTATTAAACCTTTTTTATTGAGTTCCATCGAGTGATATGAGCAGGACACCAGGGTATTTCGATTCAAGGTTTTTTCATGTCGACAGTACTTTATCAATCTTGAGAAGGATGACAAACTATGTACGACAAAACGATTTTCTAAAACCAAAAGATCTCTTCTTCATTCCTAAATATAATTGAAATATTGAGCCTAAACTTGATGCTCTTGATAAAGGATCTTCTAGGAAGGCTTAAACCCCCTGGTGTTACACACCAGATGCAATCTGATATTTTTATTCGAAAGTTTGACATTTTTTAGCATAATCACACTCACAACGTTTTGACGTACGATCATTATCAAAAAATCAGTTTGGTCAAAAAATGTCAAAAAATTGACCCGTGAACATTTTCGGGCGATGACGTGGACTATCAAGACAAGACTGCTTTGATGAACTCAAATATTTGTATGGCGGTGGAGCACCATCGTATACCACTGTTTAAAACTGGTATAATGAATTTAGTCATGGCCGACGCTCGATTAAAGACGAGTTTCGTGAAGATCGCCCAAAAACGGCCCTGTACCTGAGAACATTGATGTCGTTAAAGAACTAATTGCTTAAAATCGCCATGTGACATACCGTGAGATAGAGGCATCTTTGGGCATTTCTTCCAACAGCATAAACACTATTTTGAACAAACAAAAAGTAAAAAAGGCCGTAAAAAAGATTTGTTGTCGTTGGATCGTGGGGAATAGCTCAAAAAAGGCTCGTGTCAATTAGTGAATGGAAATGTTGAAAAAATACGATCAAGGCGCTTCAAAAGACGTTTATAAGATCGTCACGGGTGACGAATAATGAATCTATGCGTATGAGTCCGAAACAAAACAACAATCGACCGTAATGGTCTTCAACGACGAGCCAAATCCAACGAAAGTTATCCGTGGAAGAAACACTATGAAGCAAATTGTCGTCGGCAAATCTAGTCATATGGCGACTGTGTGCTGCTTGAGCAACATAGAACGATCAGTTCTGAATGGTATACCACAATCTGTTTGCCAGAAATCTTCGGAGAAGTTTGAAAAGCCGATTTACTTTTCACCATGACAACAGAAGACAATTCATCCTTCACCATGACAATGCAAGCTCTCACACATCGGTTCAAATCATCACATGTTTGACCGACCAAAACGTCGAATTGACGGCCCTACAGCCTTGACTTGTCACCCAATGACTTCTTTTTATTTTTACATCAAGACAAAAATACGGGGACAAAACGATTTTTGTCGCCCGAAGATGTTGTTGAAGTGTTCAAAACTCATGTTTTGGAGGTGTCTCAATTGGAGTGGAAAAAGCTTTGACAATTGGTTTAAGCGCACATCATCATCGTCATTTCTGGCCTGGTCGCCAATCCGTTTCCAGGAAATTCGGTCCAGGGCTGCAGTCCTCAAGTGGAGCATAAGTCCGGCTTCCTCATCACGTGCCCCAGCCATCGTACCGTTCAGGCTTTGACCACCGTCAGGATATCTGCACCGCCAAACGGCTCAACTAGCTCGTGGTTCATTCTCCTTTCTCCATACGCCCTGCTCGCACACACCGCCAAACATAGTCCTTATCACCCGCCGTTCTAAAATAGCGAGCATTGGCATCCTCCGTTAGCAAAGTCCAGGACTCGTACCCGTAGAGCAGTGGTCCCCAACCTATGGTCCGTGGCTTAAGTAGAAGTGGTCCGCGGAAGAAATTTTCGGTCGTTGGACCGATTATTTTAACACCTTTTGTTTACCATTTCAAGCGTTTTTACGTGACGAAATCATTCTACGCTTCTCGATGTGTTAGATTGTGGACAATTATAATTTTTATACTTTTTTATAATTACTTTTTTTATAATTATATATTTATACTTATGTCGAACAAAAAGTGGTCCGCGGTAATAAAAAGGTTGGGGAGCACTGCCGTAGAGGACTACCGGACGTATCAGTGTGCAATATATCGTGATTTTCGTGTGTTGCTGGAGACTTCTGGATCGCAGCAGTTTGTGGAGCCCGTAGTAAGCACGATTTCCCTGAACAATGCGCCTTCGGATTTCGCTGCTCATGTTGTTGTCCGAAGATACGATCGTAGCAAGGTAGCAGAACTCCTTTAGCACCTCGAGATCGTCCCCGTCAACTGATACTCTGCTTCCGCGTCGGGCTCTATCACGGTCAGAGCCTTCGGCAAGCTGGTACTTTGTCTTCGTCGCATTGATCCTCTATTCAATTCTGTCGGCCTCGCGTTTCAGTCGGGTGTACGCGTCGCACACCGCCGCAGATGTCCGTCCGATGATGTCGATGTCATCCGCGAAGCCGAGAAATTGGAGAGAACGGGTGAAACCCGTGCCCCGGATGTCGAAGCCCGCGCTTCGCATGACACCTTCTAGAGCGATGTTAAACTGCACACAGGAGATGCAGGTGATCCTCTGCCTCAGACCCCCTGTGAGATTTGAACGATTCCGACAGCATGTTCGATACTCTCACCTTGCACTTGCATCCCATCCATTGTGGTCTTCAACTGCTGTATCAGCTTTCCCAGGGAGCTCTCCGTACTGCTGCATGGTGTTCCATAGTTCGGTCCGATCTATGGTATCGTAGGCCGTTTGAAGTCAATGAACAGATGGTGCGTAGTGATCTGGTGCTCTTGGTATTTCTGGAAGATCTACGGAAGAGTAAAGATCTGGTCGGTGGTCGATTTGCCTCCAACAAATTCAGCTTGGTAGCTTCCGACGAAATCTGTGGCAAGGGGCGCAAGTCTGCAGAAGAGTATTCAGGACAGAATCTTGTAGGCAGCATTCAGGACTGTGAAGTTAGCACAGTCTGGAAGCTGGCACCCAGCTTCCACTCGTCCGGTAGTTCTTCCTGGTCCCAAATCATTACGATCAGCCGATGCATAATCGCGGCAGGCATTTTCGGGGACATATAGAACAGCTCTGCCACCAGACCATCGCTGCAAGCTGACTTGTTGCATTTCAGCTGTTTGATGGCACTGATGACTTCATCCAAGAATGGCGGGGGCACTTCGTCTTCCTGCTGGCTGTCTTAATACTGCTGTCCTCTGCTTCCTGCGCCTGGTTCAGTCTATCCTGCATCTGCTCTATTCGGGTTGTCTGTCGAAGCAGCAGTTCCATCTGCCGATCACCTCTCGCTCGTCCGACAGGATATCTCCCCCCTCGTTGCGGCACATAGCGGTCATGGGAGTAAAACCGCCTCGTGCCGCATTCAGTATCCTGTAGAACTTACGAGTTTCCACTTACGAGTTCTAACTTAGAACGGCCTGACCGTATCAAGACTTGTTTTACCACGTAGCAGGATAGTCAGTCCTTGCATAGGGGCGGTCCGAATGGGATTTGATCCCCGGTCACGTCGTGCGGATTGGCACCGTTTATCAAATACACCACCGGGCAGCCCCCAAAATTGTTTTAATCATGCTGGAGATTACTTTAATAAAGACTAATTTTTTTTTAATGATTCGCATTTTCATTATTAGGACATACATATAAATATCAGCCTACGTAACACTGAGGTTACTCTTGGTTACTTTCAGCCGTCATCCATATTTAGTAACCTCCACGGGAAACAAAATAGTAAACAATTTTTTTTACATTTAACACTGCGCGTCTTCCAATGCAATTCATCATTAATGTTAAATAAGTTCGTAAAATGCTCCACTCCACTTGGTAAGGGATCCATTTGTACGAGCAGTCAGGTGTATATGAGGTGAAAATGAAAAGGTGTGACATATTTCTTGCAGCTTGTCCAAAACATAAAACACACACACGCACACACACATGCATACTTGTTAATAATAGCCTTTTGGGGGCAAAACCGTATGATAAATTGATATTGATGCGCTTTTTTTCTCTCTCTGGCGAGGATGCACTTTTCGCTGCATTGCATACATTTCGGGCGTATTTCGTAACAGTTCACACTTTCACCTTCCACCAAAACGGGTTGGGAGTAAAGGGATGAACAAAAAAGGGGATGAAGGTATAGTAGCTTCATTGGAGTACAGCAAAATGAGTTACAATAACCTTATTGTTTTCATGGGTGGTGGACTGTTTGTTTTTTTTGCCATTTCCTGCCAAAAGCATGCTAGTGGAAAGCTGAATACAAAAACAACGGAATGCATTTTCCAGCTTGCATGATGAGGGGCGATCCTGTTCGGTACGTACACAAAAGTAAACACGTACAATGGTCGCGTACGATAAAACCAACNTTTGTTTTTTTTGCCATTTCCTGCCAAAAGCATGCTAGTGGAAAGCTGAATACAAAAACAACGGAATGCATTTTCCAGCTTGCATGATGAGGGGCGATCCTGTTCGGTACGTACACAAAAGTAAACACGTACAATGGTCGCGTACGATAAAACCAACCCACCGTCATCATCTTTCAGCCTTGTTTGCCGCTGGAGCGCTCGCCCCCCGCGGAAGGTTTGGAAGGTAATTAATGTGTAATTAATTTTTTGGTTCGAACATTATCATTTTATCTGTTGCGTATAATCTTGTTTTAATTATAAAATTGAAAATTTATAAACCACCCTTGCTCTCCCCTGCTAGACAAAGCATGCTGAGAGTTAAATATGGACAAAATGAGAGAGCGAGTGAGAGAAATCGTTCGTGTCCTTTCGACGATCGGTTCGCTGTGCCTGTGTGTTGTTGCTGTGCGGTTCAGTGTTTTCCGCGGGCTTTTCCCGTGTGGCATCGGGTTTGCGCAACCTTCACCCGGTGAATCCCACTGTCCCTGCTGCACATCGCTTGATGGAATCATTCCCCCCATCGTTCTATACCACATCTCATCGTGCGGGAAACCATTTTTCCCACCCCCTTGAACGATGATGCTGACCAACACGTACGGTCGCGCACGCACTATCTCGCGATCTATTCGTGCGCGACCGCGGAAACTTTACAGCCATTTTTTTTTTGGTTGGCAAAACACCACCGGCGAAAGTTCGGCCTTTTTGGGGGTGGTTTTTGTTGTTGCCATCCCCAAATTGCTTAACCACCGGAGAGAACGTGGCGAAAGGGTGTCTTTTACTGGCTTTGAGGATGGTTCAAATTTAATTCCAAACTGTCCCATGGACTCCACGTGTCGCTACAGCATTACCGGGGGGGAGTTCCCAGGGGTCCCTGCTGCAATACTCACCCCCTTCCGCCCTTCCAACCATTTGCAAACCCTCTTATCGAACGATTTAATTCATCTTCAGCGTTTTTGCAAAGCGTATGGCCGTTTTGCAGTAATAATGATTGCGTATGTAAATGATACTCTTGGCGCACATCATCCTACATGATATGCTCCCCACAATACACACAAACACACTCGGACGGGAGTGGAAATCAGGAGCGGAAAATTCGCTACGCTTTGGCGAAAAACACTGTTTTGTGAGGGGCGCAGAAAATTATGCTACCAACGGGCATACAGTCAAAGTGGCTGTAATGTGATGAAACGGGGNCAAAACACCACCGGCGAAAGTTCGGCCTTTTTGGGGGTGGTTTTTGTTGTTGCCATCCCCAAATTGCTTAACCACCGGAGAGAACGTGGCGAAAGGGTGTCTTTTACTGGCTTTGAGGATGGTTCAAATTTAATTCCAAACTGTCCCATGGACTCCACGTGTCGCTACAGCATTACCGGGGGGGGAGTTCCCAGGGGTCCCTGCTGCAATACTCACCCCCTTCCGCCCTTCCAACCATTTGCAAACCCTCTTATCGAACGATTTAATTCATCTTCAGCGTTTTTGCAAAGCGTATGGCCGTTTTGCAGTAATAATGATTGCGTATGTAAATGATACTCTTGGCGCACATCATCCTACATGATATGCTCCCCACAATACACACAAACACACTCGGACGGGAGTGCAAATCAGGAGCGGAAAATTCGCTACGCTTTGGCGAAAAACACTGTTTTGTGAGGGGCGCAGAAAATTATGCTACCAACGGGCATACAGTCAAAGTGGCTGTAATGTGATGAAACGGGGCTAGGAGTAGGGGGAGAGAAGGAAGAGGAATGGAAGGCACGTAAACATCAAACCGCTCTCGTTATCCCACCCCATCAACCCAGGTGCAAAATAAACCCCTCGAATCCTAGCTTGAAGTGCCACTTCAGCCTATCCACGTATGGTTCCAGGCTCCAGCACGCTACCACCACTTTGCTCTCACATACTCATCGTCCCCAATTTAAGCTCAAATCACGCCGTAGGTATGCGGTTGTTGTGACAGAAAATATTGAATTTCTCGATTAAGAGGTGTACGTGTTTAGTAAAAATAATAACTATCATCAACGTAACCTCCCCACGCTTGTTCTGCGTGGAGTGTACGCTCGATGTGTCTGCTGTTGACATCAACGTATCGTGCGTGTGTGTGTTTATCTCATTCAACCCTTTCAATGATTTTGTTAAATATGTTATATGCGACAGAAAGGTAGGCTTTATCATTTTTTTTAATAAAACGATAGTATTTTATTGTTAATTATATCGATCTTTAATCAGTTTTTTAAAGCTGTGGTACAAATGATTAATGTTAAATTAAAAATAAAATTAAAAATATTCAGGAATAAGAACTTAAATGAATTTTAAGCTGGTTTTACAGCGTACAGTTCATAAATTTAGGCAGTTTGTACTGTTGATTGCATACTTTCAGGCTTAAATTAGTATCTTATTACGTGTTATTGTAACAAGACTACCATTAGTGACGTTATTGCATTTTTTGCATCCCCCCCACCCCCAACAACATGCGCCGACGAACATCACAAAGGACATGATGGCATCGGTGATTTGTGTTTGTCTACCCTTTATGTTATGGTTTTGTGTGACGGAAACACAACATCCACCAGAACCTTTCCATTTCTCTCCCAAAATGCAGATCGTTAACCGTTCCGAAGGAAATGGGACGCAATTTATCCCGTAGTGCCCATTGTGTGGTAATTCCAGCGAGGTGGAAACCCGATAAGCTTCCATGTATGTGTGGTACTGGCCGTGGGGAAAATCCTACTCCGACGAAGAGCTCCATTTTCCCGTCCACCCTTTATCGTTGGTTCTGTTTTGCCCCGGGTAGTCGGGTGTCAAGTTTTCCGGATGCATTTTCTTTAGCCCGTCGAGAGGAAAAGAAAACATTGTTCACACGCAGGAGCATCACAACCACATGGTGGCTTGTTGGATGCAAAAATAAACGAACGTTTTGCACGGTGGAAATGGAAGTTTGGAAGAAAACTCTCATTCCCCGGTGCGTTTCAATCCTTTTATGCGTTGACATTATGCTTCCCGATATGCGATGCCGTTCCAGGAGGGAAGGAATTTTCACCGCGATGTTACCGAATAGATAAGTGATGGCGATTTTCCTCACTTTCCATTTTACAACCGAACCGGGTGTTTCCGAGTTTTTCTCCCTCATTTTTTTCTGCACTTTCTCATAGGTGTTAAAGTGTGCGATGGTTTCGTTTACATGCAAACGATCACATCCTAACCGCAGGTTTTCCCTTTTTTTAGCTTTTACATCCAAAACAATCCCTCTCCTACATCTTTCGTATGCATCTCTTGCGCCCCTTGCCTCGGTTGGTATCAGATTTGCTTTCGCTTTCAGTAAATCCGTCAGACTTTACAATCGTTTAACTTTGAGCGCGTTCGGAGCATCATTTTAAGCATCCTTTTTCCCCGCTATCATCACTCTGACCAATTCCTTTCACTGGCTACACGAGACAGACGAAACAAGTTAAAGAAAGAGGTAACAAAGGGAAAGAGTTTATGTTACGTGCAGCATCAACCGTTGGGTGGAAATCTCTTTTTCTTTTTGCGAAAGAAGCAAACCCCGTCAAGCAAGTGAGAAATGGAGTTGACAAAAATTTTCTTCTAGCGTGAACGGGGTTTTGATCACCCGTGACCACGCGCCAGATTTTATCATCTCAGTTTCCGCTTGGGGAAAAAAATTTACAAAAAATACAACCCGTTTTAAAGTAAGGAAATTCTTTTCCTTCGTTCTGTAAACGGAGTGGCGAAAAAAAATCTCCCCCTTGGAACGCATTTCTTCGTCATCGTCATATCTCGCAACTGTGACATTGTAGCAAGTGGTGGCAAATAAAAAAAACCTCATGAGCAGTAGGATCATAAACGTAAACACAAAAACGCTGGTGCCGACAACAAGCGAAACCAGCGCATTAAAAAGCATAACGAACGCTCGATGGCTAGCCGCGAAAATGACGTTTAAATGTGTTTTGTTGTGGTTGTGGGATAGAGAGAGAGAGAGAAGGAGAGAGAGAGAGAACAAGATTGAAGATGTCGGCAAATGATGGTTTATTCCTTGCGTTTTTCACGTGTTACTGTTGTCGGGCTGACACTAAAAAAAAGTGAATTTTGCTATACGCGTTGCATACCTTTTCGGGGCGATCTACTTCAAAATTCAAAACACCTAAAGATATGCCCATTCGTATGCTTTTTTTTTCTTTAGAAACTCGCCGGGGGTAAACATCAAAAAGGCGGAAGGGGAAAGGGGGCTGGGTAGTGGGAGGTAAAAAAAAGGGATAATGCGTTTCCTTTACTCTGTTGCCAGTATGGGCCATTTTCCTACCACCAGAAGGACATCAGTATCACCTGCGGCGGCATGCTTCTGTCTCATTGTGTTTTGCGTCTCCACCGGTTTATATGTGGTTTACGCATTTATTCCACATTGCCACCACCAGTGTGGTTGTATGTGCTGTTTTTATCGTTTTGTTATTCCTTTCTTATTGTTGTTACTGTTTGGCGTCATCTTCCTCTATTATTGCCACCCACACCCTTTGGTGTTTCCCAGTTTCCGGACCATTTACGCGCGCCATCTTCTTTTCAACTTCTCTGATGAAGTGTGAATATATAAAAGTGTGTGTGTGTGTCGTGCTATATCAACGAGCAAGCACGGCCATAATCGAAGTCATAAACACGCTCATAAATAAAGTGAAAAGTGGACTGTGTTCTTCACCCTCTTTACTACCTTCGCTACACCTTCAAACATCCCCAGTCAGGTATTGGAAGGGTGGTTTGCGGTGGGGTTGGTCATATCGGGCAAACGATACCGGCTATACGGCATCGGGCATCGTATGATGATTTCAATATCACTGTCTACGCTGTGCTCCGGTGTGTGAGATTGCATCAAAACGCATATGGGAAGCGAATGGATGAACCTTTCGGTAGGCATCGGTACTTAGGTGTTGATGGATGTAGATTTAATGTGTACGCATATTCGTGCGGAGATACCCAAAATCCCAAAGAGGACGCAATGCACAGTGAAAGGATCACTGGACGGAACATTCGTTCCGCACAATCTCGGTGCAGTTTGTGAAGGGTTGCGAATGTGCCTGCACGTGCACGAGGTTCCACTATCGTACCACTATCACTATCTGAGCCATCGAGATTCACAAGAAGCACGGATACGGCATTCCTCCCCAGATGCTAACCGGACCATCCCGGGGCATAATGAGGGCCCATGAGGCTGCACGCAAAGTGCCACCAAAAGGAAAGCCTCCCGGTTCCACATTGTTATGCTAATCCATGTGGTGCATCCGATTTTGTCGGTCCGTTTTTACAAGGATGAGGCAAGAATCAAGAGGACGTCCTACACACACTTCACAGCATTTAGGCATTTAGGGAGAATAGGTTTTTTTCTTTCTCTCTCATTCTCTCTCTCTCTAATCTTCCCGGATGTTCTGGTTGCTCGTGTTCCTAGCGAACGTAACAAAAACGGTTCGAAACCTACCAGGCCACTTGGTAATGTGGATGGTTCGGAAGGTGACTACTGCTGCTGTGACATTTAATAGCCAACGCAGGCAAAACCCTTTCACACCCGGCTACGTAAGATACGCAACCCGGTACCGTCAGGGGTTTTTGACAGCAAAGGATAAACGCAGCGGATCTGGCTTCTCCACGTGCACGTACGGGAAAATATCCGTAGCAGTAGTGCTTCGTAAAGAGCACGCTTGCATATGTATATTCATCCCTGCAGCAGCGTGCAGCATGCGAGACGGCCATAACCATGCCATGACAGGCACGTCAGCAATCTCGGCACGATGAGAAAATTGGCCTCATTCCCTATTCCCGAAACGGACGGGAGTAAAACCCGAAGGAACGTTATTGTGGGTGCATGCTTGTGGCAAAGAAAATCTCCCTCCACTCCCCCCCACCCCACCCTTTCCGCGTGTAAATCGTTGCGGCGGAAGGGCAAGAATGTTTTACTCAACAGCGTTGACCATCGGATCGCCTAAAATTATGCAATTAACGTTTCAGCAAAACCCATTTTTGTTATCGACAAACCGGATAGGTTGGGCGTGAAAATGTTGTTTGGGAAAATTCATTAATTCAATTGCGTGTGCTCGCGCGGGGGGGGGGGGGGGGAGGGGAGAAGAATGAGAGGATAACTCGGTTCAAAATTGCATCCTCATCACGTCACGTCTTGTGGTTGAGCTGCAAACATGTGTAGCACACACACACACATACACTCAGCTTGTGTTTGTTGAGATGTGTTTCTCCAACTTTATATGGTGGTGTGATTTCGCACACATTACACAGGAAACCGTGTCCCTGTTCCCGGGTGTATTTAATGAATGTAATTTAAAAAGGACATCTGTGGAGAAGCTAATTGTGAACATTCGAGTTCGATTTCCAGTGCGTATGCGATGGTTTGGGCTGCGTCCGTTGATCGAACGATTATCGTTAGTCTGTCAGGATAGGAATCCTCAGAATCTCTCCCTTCTCCATCCCTCACTTCCTCATTAAACATGCCGAGTATGTAATCAGTTCATAAAAAGAAATCACCGTCCGTTCGTGTAATGATGTGGCTTACGGTTATGGTTATCGTCCCGTTTACGATCCCTCTTTTTTCTTTCTCTCTCTCTCTCTCTCTCTCTCTCTCTCTCTCTCTTTTTTTTTTCGCTCGGTTTATACGCACACCCTTCCGAAGGGTATTAATGCCATTGCTCGCCCGAAGCATGAAACAATTGTCATTTATTTGCCCATCACACCCGGCCGGCAGGAACCGTTTTGTGGGATTTGCGAGATTAGGCCTGCGTGCTTGGAAAATGGAATTGGAAGCGCACAATGGAAGTTCTCCATCACTCGTTCGGTTACAACTTGAGGAGAAAAAAAAGTGAAATGAAGATGTTTCCGGTAATAGTTTGTGCAGTGCAAATAAATTTACCTTCAAGGATACTCCACGGTACTGTTGAACGATTTGTTGAGTGCTGAAGCGAAAGAAACCCCAGAAGAGTGGGGTTTCTTTGTAGGGAAAGTTTTTTCCCCCTCGCAAAAAAGTAGTCAAAAAGAAGGGAAGCAAAGGAGGGAGAGAGGAACACAGATTAGATATTTTAAAATGCACGCATTTAGCGGCTTAACAGTGCAGCTTCGGGAACCATTCGTGGAATGGTGAGAGAGAATGAGCCCGAGTTTTTGCCAAAGTTAAACAAATTCGATTATAATCTTTCAGCGAAGACGAAGACGCCATTTACGAGCGTGAAAATCTCCGTCCCGCAAGTGGTCCCTCACGGCACGACACCCGATGTAGGACAATTTTTCAAAAGAGATTAAGCTGAGATTTGCTCAATTTTTAAACACTTCAAGCTGGCGCTTATGTTGCGCATTTCCGTGCTGCTTACGGGGATTTTTTTTTGGTTTGTTGTTGTGCTGTTGTATTTATCGCGATTACATTAAGATACAGATTCAGGGACTTCTCTTTTTATCTTTTTAAAACCATACTCGATTAGTCAATTTGGAGCGTCTTACCAGTAGCAGCAGCATCACCTCTTCATTTCACACGCAAGACGAATCTGTCAGGAAAGATCTGTCTTCCCGACAGCCAGTCCCTTTGCCCCTTCATATCAGGTCGGGTTTTTAGCGCGTAGCGCGAACTTTGTTTCATTTACATACATAGCGATATGGTAGACAGTCTATAGTCTACTAACAGGCGCTTCCACGCGACTAGCCGTAATAAAATGTGGCATTTTGCTTAGTACGCGTGATGGTGGGGAAGGGGGAGATGGGTGAGGTTGAGGGTGGGTGACGTAATGCGAATAGAATTAGGGCCGCGGGTGGCAAGGCGAGAAAAACAAAAACGCCCCGGTACGGAAGCAACAGCAGCACAAGATTCGGGATGTTTCGGAAGCATTTTTCATGGTTTTAGCGCCTGACAGACGGCAACCAGTGTTACATGGCGTCATTCCTTTGCGCTTTCGGAGGGGGGTGGGATGGATTTGTTCGTACAAATTTGTCAAGCATGTTTGCGACGGCGTTGCGGCAGTGTGGCATTTTTTGTCAATTCGCCAGTCTGTCAGAATCGATTGCTCTTAACCTCAATCCGTCTTCTTCGTTTCGCCCTTCCAGCACCATGAACAGTTAAAAAGGTTGGGGCCGTCTTATGTTTACAATGTGTCTGAGTTGTGTTGTTTCTGGGTAAGAAAAGCAGATGGAGGAGGAGGGGAAGAATAAGATATGCAAATCGAATACCCCAAGCTTCGCACCACCAAACCCGAGGAACGACGATTAAACAATTCACTGGCAATTAAGTTGAAGTAACATCGTCTGTAAAAAAAAGCGCAAAAATATACAAACAGACTGAGACCAACACAGCTACATCGAATCAATTCTTCACGCACCAGAAAAGGATTTAATGTTACAAAAAAAAATCCCACAAGAACACCGTTATGGCAAAGGTTCACCTAATGGCGCCTTTCCAAAAGCGGCAAAAGCGGCAAAATATGATTAATTGCCGTCTTGCAGGCGCAACGGCGCTTTATAGCGAAAGGGGCAGAAGAAATCGCGGAACGACAAAGGGAAGGACCGGTATGTGGTGTGGTTTTTCGGGCAAATTAAATCTTACACCGCAAAAAGCGTATCCCTTTTCCGGTGCTGTCCGATTAGGATTTCTCATAATAAATCATAGCAGTATTATTTCTTCCCAGCTCAAATGCATTGGTTGTGGATGTGCGTTATGTCCCCTTGAACGGTCCTACACACGATCATTGCCCGGCGTTGTCATTGAGAGAGGTAAACAAAAAAAAATAAAAACAAAAAAAACACCCTTAAAAGGGGACAACAAACGAGGCGAAAGAGTTACATATTAAATTACACTCGTTCCGTGTCCGTCTCGACTGTTTTTTTTCTTTCGATTTTGTCAGTGAGTTCACTCATTCCCCGTAAAATCGTTTCATAACCTCACTTATTGGTTTAGATGTCCATTTAGTAATGCTCGCTCGTTTGTGTGTGTACGGGGTGCATAAATTCTGTGCTCTGCTGTCGAGGTGAGATAAAAAGGACACACTCTCATGGTCACACAAGCCAGGAAAGGGTTTTTTTTGTTTTTGGTGTTGCCGGAGTCGTCCGGGTTTACACACGCAAAAAAAAGCCGAAAGAGAAAATGGGTCCTGGTACAAACGGGTGAAGTCGTTTCGAAAATGGACCTGCCTAGCTCACGCGCACGGGTGGCGATTTTCCATTTTCTCGTGCTGCTGCATTAAATTATCCAAATGAATTTATGAATATTTTTCAAACTGCAAAAAAAAAGAAACCCGACCGGCCAGCTTATCCAGGCGATTCCGAATAAGCTAGCTTCACCGAAAACGGAAGTCAGAGAACTAGCGGTGACGGTTTGCTGCATATTTTTTGGTCATTTAACTTAACGACCGTTTAATAGCCGAAGGATATTATATCTAAATTAAACGGCTCTAGGGTTTGGCTCGTTCGGACCATTTCCATGTCCGTCCACCGTCAGACCATCGTTTGCCACCTTTACCGAAAGCCGACCAACCTGCCAGACGGTTTCACACATGTGAACACAGGATCAGGATTTTGTCGAGATTATTATCTCGAAGTATCGTTTGTTGTTGTTTTTTTTCTTTGAAACATGTCCTCTTAGTTTCGGGATGCAAATTTCATAAGCTGCACCTTAAGGGATATTTATTTATGAAGCTTCCAGTGAACCGTACCGGCGAGAAGGAGACAAATGTGGTGGATATCTTAATTTTCAATTAGGTTGTACCTCCTTCCCCAGGTGGTGGTGGTGAAACACACACAGACATATCCACACATAGTCCCAGGACACACCTGAGATGTGTTTAAAGTTACTCAACAAGAAGCGAAAATATTGCAACTTAACGCACACATGAGTGAAGCTTTCCTGCCACCATAATCTGACACTAAGAAGCTTCGAACGTCCCAAAAAGAAGTTTACTCCGGTGAACCGTGCGAAGTATTTAAACTATCTTTAAAGCCTGAGGGACAGATAATAATTCCACTTCCGGTTTCAACATGTCAAGATATCGTCACACACTGCACGTTGTGTTAGTGTGTGCTAAAACTTTGCTAAGGGGCTTTTCTTTGGATGTTAGATAGCAACCAAAACCTAAAAAAGGTGACTTCCAACAATCCTCATACTTCTGAGATTTCCTTACAGGCGCATTAGGAAATATAATAAACGTAAAATTATCAACTTCATATCCTTCTCTACCGTGAACTCTTAGCCATCAGGTGACCCGCGTTGATAAAAAGAACAAGAAGACGCAGTTTATCATGCAAAGTGCATATTTGTAAGATTGTACGCCTAACAGTATGCAATCCACCGCACATCAATAGTTGCTTTTTCTGTTTGACTTAAAGACCTCTAAGGTCATGTCTGGCTTATTAGTCCTTACTGCGGGGCGACGGTCCGGTTGAGATTTGATACCGGGTCCTGTCGTATGAAACTGTCGCTGTACATCATACACACAACCGAACCACCCCTATTTGTAGTTGTACTAGTAGGAGGATTTTATTCGCAAGACAAGTTACCTAACCTTTCGTGTTGATGGGGCAAATCACCCACCGTTGCTGCTAAGCTTCTTACTCACTTTATTAAAATAATCACCTTTACCGCTGAGCGCCCGGCAACCCTTTCCCATGCTAATATAAAACAATACACACACATACACACATGCAAACCATACATTAGTCACAAAATGGTTGTGTCCTTCACCTTCTAATCCTTGACGGATGCCTGATCCTTTTCTTCTCCCGCTCTAGGAAAAAAAGGATCTTACGCTAAAGTGAAGTCTCGTGTAAGATAGTTGCGGCTGTGAACCTTCATCCTGTCCCCACACACACACCCATACACACTCACGCACGTGGTAAGTTTTTGCGCAAAGTTTTGTCACTTGTTAGCCATTTGGGGGTTGGCTTTTTCGGTGCCGGAAACAGTTTTGTTTCGGCTAAGAGATAAGTGGAAAGTTAATCTTTCTGCCATTCCGCCACAACCTTCGTCCCTGGGTTGAAGGATGGGTAAACTTTCTTGACACAGACTAGCCGTCTTGATTGAAATGAGAAGGTGGGATGTAAGTGGTGAGAAGGTGGAAAATGGGATTGATGAAAGGGAATGTGATCTTGGGGCGTTTGGAGGGGTTTTAGTGTCCTTCTGGCAAAAGGAGCAGTTTGTCGAATTGTTTTAATTTAATTATTCGCGCAAAGCAAACACACACACACACATACTTTGATAGGTCCAACTATTGGCCACTCTAAGATGTGCTCTTTCCACTTTTCCCTTTCTTTCCATTCTTCCACACCCTCTATTTCTCCGTTTCCCTCAATGGGATGCGACGTTTCGACATTTAAACGATATCCTTGATCAAAAGCCGATTAAGTGCCGCAAAAGTTTACTAATGAAAAATAAATAAATCTCACATACATCCTACACCATGGAACCATGTGGCACACGTGCGGTAAGGATATGATGTTGTCACGCGTCTCCATCGGTTTTACCCCGCCTGCGGTACCAAACCGCCCCCCCTCCTTCCCGGAAAGATAAATGGCGAGTTAGTCCTGGTTGTTGTTGCTCGCTTTTTTTTCTTCTTTTACTGAGCTTAGTTTCAATTTTTTTTCCACCCCTGGTCCATTTCCCCAAACCACTTTGAGCGGTGGAACGAAAATCCTGAAAAATGTATAAATATAAATTACATGCTGATAACAACTCAAACAGAAAACTTCATCTCCTTCCATATATGAGCTTCAAAACTCACATCGGAGTATCGGAGTTGGGGGTGGGGGTGAGGGAATATTTATTTCCATATTTTGTTTTGTTTTCTGTGCGTTTTTTTGTTGTTGCTTATTTCGCTGAGGTCTTTATGGAGACAACCTGTAACTGTGTCTGTGGCAGTCGTGGCATGAGTGTCTTAAGGGTGAACACACACTTGGCAAAGGGAGGCAGCGTTTCGTGTCGAAGCACAATTTCAGCTAAACTCGATCCTTATCGGAAACATAAAGGGAGAGCTGGAAACAAATATATGAATATGGTTAGCAACTTTTTATGCCCATGTGTTTGTGTGTGTAGGTGTAATTTGGAGCCGTTTTAGGCTGTTGTGGGTTTTTTTTCTTCTGCTACTTTTCTGTACTAAGGGAAGTTTATTTCTGCTTCAACCGCTCAACCCACTTTTGTCTGCGAAAGTGTGTTTCGGTTTTTTGTGTGGTCGTCATTTTACCGTCAACATTCTCTTTTACCTTCTTGCTTTGTGGTCCGCCTTTCCAACCCACCCCTCCTCCTTATACCCATACCTGCCCCATAGAGGGGTCAGTTTAACAAGGAAGAAGAAAAATGGAACCTTGTTCCCTTCCGCTTGACCTCTTGAGCCAAGGGACTTACGTGTGATGGGGTGAGAGAAGTTGGAAGGTTGAGAGTCACCGAAGAAACAAGGCCGCACTGGAATGGGAATAGAATATTTAATTCAATTTCGTCCTCGCATGTCGACCACCGCATCAAGATGCTCTATCTTTTTGCCCGTGGTTTTCTTATCTGCAAACTCACTAAAGGGAGAGCAGCTTTGAATGGAAATGTTACCGAGCCGAAGTACACAACAAAAGAGCCACTGCACTATGGGAGGGTGAGAAAACGTTTTCACCGTAACCAAAACTGAAGGAATGATCCAGCGCGATCCTGTTTAGATGGTAGCGAGAGTGAGAGCGTGCGTGGGCACACAGCACCATCAGCAAGAAGTGTAAAGAACGAAAAAATGTATCTGAAACCATCATGAAGGAAAACGATGAAAACTACAAAGATGCTCGAAATGATGATGAGGAATAGGGGGGGGGAGGTAGGGATAGGCACAGCTTGGTGGCAAACAAAACAACGAGAAGCAGGCGTAACGGGATGTGCCGGCTGCCCTTTAAATACCGCATCATAAATCATCTTCAAATGAGATAAAGATAAGGACCGCCACGACGGTGTTCGACCGTTTGCTAGTTGTTGCTATTTTTATTCGTCTCGAGGGGTAGAAACCAATGCGGTGTGTGTGTGTATGGCTTTTGTATGTTTTTGGAGGCAGAGAGGAAAATCGTTTGGTTTGTAGGTAATCATTTCATCCATCCATCCCACTGTCCCGGTGTGGGTGGAATAAAAACAGAACCGGAAACGGTACCGCGACCGCGTGCGCGCCCGTTATCGTTACAGAAAACCGGTGTGGCTAGAGGAAGGCAAGCGTCGTGTGTGTGAGTATAGGGGAGAAGGGGTGCGAGGGGGGTGTTGCACGATGCGAGAGGAAAGAAAACCCCTAAAATGGGATCGTTTTGGCAATCTTCCGTATCTGCTCCTTTTTACCCCCTGCTTCCCCTCCCCACCTCATTCCTCTCGCACATTGGAAGGGGGGGGGGGTCGATGTGGCGAAGGACGAAATTAAGTTAGTTCCATCTATTCGCGTCCGAACAAAAGGAAATGATTGATATTTGGTCATTTTTCTTACCCCGCATCCTTAGCGGTAAAGGGATACGGAAGAGGTAGTTAAGGGGGGGGGGGCGGGGTTTGGGGTTATGGGGATGGTAAGGATGGACAATCGGTTCCTTTCTTTGCCGGCCAAATCGGAGTCGGTATTTGGTCACGGTGGTGAAAAATCGGGAAAAATCTAACCGGCTAAAACACAGGCGCGCCCGCGGAACACAATTCGGACGGTATACAATCATTGATTAGCAGTCTGCTTAACCCTTTCGATGCAAGGTGAGATTTATTTGCCGTAAGAACTATTTGGTATACGAAAGTTTTTGATAAGTTTATTTGAAGGCTTGCAATATTTAATACATTATAGGAAGGAGTCAATAAAATAGCCCAACAGAGAGAAAATTCGGAATTTTGAAACACAAATCACAAGGCAAATACCTGTCAAAATACACGCGCTGCGCTGGTTTAATTCTCCACATTTAATTTTAGCCTGTTTTTCAGATACAGTTTACAGTCATCGTTCACAATATCAATTTGAGTGAGATAATATTACAGTAAGTAGGGCGGTCCGATGGTGCATGTGATATACGGCGCCGGTCCACACGGCAGGACTGGGTTCAAATCCCATCCGGACCGTTCCCCCGTAGCAAGGACTGACTATCCGGCTACGTGGTAAAAATAAGTCTAGTAAGCCAGAAATGGCCGGCGTGACCTGTAAGGTCGTTAAGCCAAGAAGAAGAAGAAG
>CM028102.1:19797422-19821098 GCA_016170015.1 Anopheles longipalpis
GGGGGGCGGGGTTTGGTGTTATGGGGATGGTAAGGATGGACAATCGGTTCCTTTCTTTGCCGGCCAAATCGGAGTCGGTATTTGGTCACGGTGGTGAAAAATCGGGAAAAATCTAACCGGCTAAAACACAGGCGCGCCCGCGGAACACAATTCGGACGGTATATAATCATTGATTAGCAGTCTGCTTAACCCTTTCGATGCAAGGTGAGATTTATTTGCCGTAAGAACTATTTGATATACGAAAGTTTTTGATAAGATTATTTGAAGGCTTGCAATATTTAATACATTAAAGGAATTAGTCAATAAAATAGCCCAACAGAGAGAAAATTCGGAATTTTGAAACACAAATCACAAGGCAAATACCTGTCAAAATACACGCGCTGCGCTGGTTTAATTCCCCACATTTAATTTTAGCCTGTTTTTCAGATACAGTTTACAGTCATCGTTCACAATATCAATTTGAGTGAGATAATATTACAGTAATATTATCAAACAATAATTTTGATTCGATTTTCGGATGCACAAACTGTGTAATTTAATTAAAAATTATTTTCAAAATATTTGTTTACATTTTTCAACTCTCGAACCGACGAATATATACCCAGCATTCAAACCGCCTCGCTAATCTGACATTCCATATTAATTGCACGCGATTTCCTATCAATGGGAGGTTTGCTAACATATTGGGTGTTTCCATATCAACCATTCCTACTTTAATATTGGATTGCGCGAAATGAAAACTATAGGGTTCGGACACAGACGAAAGAAATCAAAACTTGCTCATTCTGCGGTCAAAATCGGCGTGCTTTATTAATTTTGATCGGTGCAATTTATCGGTGCAGTGGCCGGTGGCGGTTGACAACACTGGAAAATGCTGTGTTGACAACGGAGGTTGTTAACTCGCGATTTCCTAAAGTGGACTCTCCGCAGCTTATCGTTTGCATTTTCCTTTATAATCAAAAATAGGAAAAACTATTAACGTTTTGTGCGGAACACAACCAACTAAAGCATTCAAGGGTTAATTAGTTGTACGCTCGAGGGAACCGTTTCGCTAATTTAGGGGTTATTGCGTGAAGCGAACAGTTTCGCATGATGTTTGGCAATGAATTAAATGACCAAGAACAGAAGTCCCGGCGCACGAGCTCGGTAAGAATAGTTTCGTTTGGACACAACGGCTCACAGCTGAAGGTGAAAAATAGGAGATGCATAGTGTTGGCGCCGGAAGCCGTTCCTGGCGTGTGTACGTGTGCGATTTGTCACGTCGAATCAGAGGGTTGTATATTCACCCCAAAAACTGTGTCGTAGGGTTTTGAGAAATGAGAGCGAGAAAATAGAGAAAAAATACCCATTCTTGGAACCAATATAGTAGCACGTCTAAAGCGGGATCGAGAGGCGAAAGCGTACTCTGGTGACTCCCCTGTACCGAAGCCGCAACGTCGTCAAGTTTTGCGCCGTCAGTGGCGTTGAAGTTTCGAGACGAGCGTCGTAAAAATATAAAAGTTATGAATTATGTGATTTGAAAACAATATCCCACTTGCTCGCACGACTCCACTACGCGTTAGTTCGCGCTTAGGGAATGGGAGTACCATTGGTGATACTGCGGGTTTTATTGGATCCCGCTAAAGTGTATGAAATTTTTGTTTTTCTGAGCTACCCTGCTTGTTATTCTTTGAACAATGCGGACTCCCACTCCCGGTAGCGGACACTCGGGCTCCGGACCACTGCTCGTATGCAAGTGATGTCCTGCGATTGGTAAGTCGAATCCAAAGTTTCTCACAATGAGGGGGGATGGCAGAAGTTTGGGGACGAGTATACCATAGAATATCACTTTCGTGGTGCTCCCAAAAGTGCCAAAAGTTCTATCCGGGTGGAAAGGATTCATAGACGTGCGCGGGTCTTCCAGACGTGTCGCTTCCTTTCTTCCCTTGTATCAGCATTTTCCACTGTTTCTAGTTTCCTCATCGTGCAAAAGATGTCCGGGTGTATCGTTTTAATATTTTCAGTCAATATTTGATTAAGTTCTGCAGCTGAACAGGGAAATGGCACGGGTCGAGAAACGTGCCAGTTGGCAACACTAAGATCCTTTCTGGAAGACGTTTTTTCTTCTTCTATGCCATAGCCACACTAGACACAGGAGGTCCTCTCAGGAAGATGAGGTATGTTTTTTTTTTGTTGCTGTTCTCATTCCTGGTTTCTCGTACCATTTCGTACTCGTACGAAATGCTAATTTTGCGAGAATGGTTTTATTACACCATTTGATTGCTGTACTTGATCCGCCTGTTTGGTTACTTCCCTTTTCCCCTGACCGTCGTCCAGTAGCTCCGGTATGCTGATGGAGTTTTTTGGAGTTTGAAGTCATCTTCGGGATTGGAGTTGGTACTCTGGTTGATGGTGTCTGTGTGTGTGTCTTTATCAAAACCAAGGGTGAACGTTTTTGTGGCACTTTCTCAGCATATAAACTCCTTTCCAACGGGCACCCTATGTGCTGTTTCCATAACGAAGAAGTAGCGGCGGGGAGGTAAGTTTTCCAAAAACGAAAGTTTACCAATTGTTTTAATCTCCGGTAGTAAAAAGACTACCTACCTCGCATACTCCTCACTCCCATCCATATGCGCCTGAAAACGGCAAATGGGATTTGAATATAAATTGGCCCGTTTTTGACCGTCTCATGCTAACAAAACCACCACCATCGTACACCGATTATGATGATTACCGTTTCGCAAGCGCCACTTTGTGGTGAGCGATTTTCCATGATTTTTCCACCCGTTTGCCAGTCGTGCTTACCGCACCTTACCCCCCCGAAACACCTAACCAAATGCTTTAAATGGTTGTTTTTATGGGTGAGGTTTTTGTGTACAGACGGATGCGTGCGGCCTGGAACAAATCATTCTGTCGGGTCCCGTATTGCTTGAGTACAAAAAAGGGGGAAAAACCCGAAGGCGGTTAGTGTATTGTATTTTGCGTGTGTTTCGTGTTCGTGTTATGGTTCATAAGTGTGAATTTGTACAAACCCAATCGTACGCTATAATTATGTGTTGAGAAGTTCCCGTTTATTATAGCACGCCGTTTTTGTACCTTTTTTTGCTAATTAAAATGTTTTTGGTTCTGTTTGTATTTTCTAAATTAAATAATACGGATTTGTCAGTAAAACAGTTTTAAATCTTGCAACAAAAATAAAGTTTATGTATCGAGAATGTAAAAAATTTTATAGTACAGATGTCAAACGATAAAGACAAAAAAACATGTAAGGCAAACTGTCAAAAAAGTGTTTTATTGCTTCTTATAAGCTTGTATGTAACGTCTATGTTACAGTTTGTTGTGACTATCGGCGAGGAAAAATAAAACCTTTTAATGAACAATAACTCGTGCCACAGCACACAGTAAAATCTGCCATCTGCGTTATAATTCTTTCCCGCTTTATAGCACGTGCCAATTGGTGGTAAGTTTAATCGTAAACCTGCCAGCGATTCGGACCACTGATTACGGTGGTTACATTGTGCCAACCATGGGCTCTATCTAATTAATAGGCATAATTCGATAAGGAAAATTATACGCACGAACAAAACCACGTAAGCAAAACGGCCGCCATAAAGTCAACCAAGGGGGTCCTAAGGATGCTAATAAAGAACAAAACCTCGGTGGAAATAAAAATTGTGAAAATTAATTGTTCACTCGGGCGGGTCGTAAAAAACCTGAAAACCTGGTAAGGGGGAAAACGGTACAAGTGAATTGTATGCCCTAAAAGAAATCAAAAGAACAAGTAGATGTAAAAAAAAGTCTACCACAACGAAAGCATAACATCGAGCAAAAGTATCCCTCGCAACATAAAATTAATAATCCAAGTACGTTCAGAGTACAACCAGTGAGGAAAAAGAGAAGTATGTAACGGAATGGAAAATCGTTCCTTTACATTGCAGCTAATTTCATTGAACGGTAATGCAAGACAAGAAGATTTAAAAAAATTCTTCCCACCATCGTTTGTTGCATGAGAAAATCACAAGAATCCTATTCTGTCCTGCAATTCCATTCGACTCGTCCTTCTCGTTTCGTGTTTTTTTAAGTTTATATCCATCTTGCCCATTTCTTTCTCTAATTATCTTACTCTCACAGTTAATTGAATGACGATTTACGTACCGTGCTTGACATATCTTATTACTGGTTTTAAAAGCAAAAAAAAGTAGGGTCCTTCACAGTGCAGAAGTGGAGAAATGATAACTCTTCTTTAGATGGCATGTTTAATTTTATTTAATTAATTGTGTGAATTAAACCCATTAATGTTATATATGAATTATTCAGGTGGCTGTAAGGTAGGTAAGAATCAAATTGTTAGCCAATGAAAACTACACTGGAAATTGCGAGAAATTGAATTCTGCCGTGTTTGTATTCAAAGTCGCACAATGCCTTTATAAAGCACCCAGAATCCTTATACCGTCCAGCTATTATTGATTTCATCTACCTGACCTGGACAGGATAAGAAAGGAACCTCTTGGATTGCTTTTATTTTCCATCCATTCAGTCAGCATGCTTTTCTTTTGATAAAATTACTGGAAAATTGGTTCTCTGTAAGGCAATTCTTCAACTGTAACAGTGAATGCTAGTCCCTGTGCGGATGCATCATACTGCAACGCGAAAGCTGAGTAGCTTCCATCGTTGGTTCGTTTTTTTTTGTCGTTGTGATGCAATCCACCACTTGGGTTGGTGGTTCCAAAGGGATGTGAGTGATGGTTTTATGTTTACTTCCCATTCAGCACCACTTCGGTGTGGCTATCGCTCACGTAGTCGTTTTCCCCACTCGAGGGTATTGTTAAGATTTGAAGCTGATGCTGGGATCCTGCTTTGTTGGGTTGTTTTTTTGCTAAGGGAATACTGCTTGCTAGAAAAGTTGGAGAAAGTTCGAAACTGGTTGCACTGGTGGCACAATCTGTACGGCTGTAGGTGCTCGAGGGTGCTGTTAAGCTGTCGCCCGAAGCCACTGATAAAGTCAGGGTGGGAGTTTCGGGAAGGGTGAGATTTTTCTTCACCATTCGAGATGATACTGTGCGAAAGGTGCGACCATTAAGACATAGGATAGGTAACTGTCGTCGATCTGCTGAGACACAAATTTGTTCCTTCTCCTCACATCCTTTTCTTCGCTAGCAGGGTCCCTCTAAACGCCCTGAAGTATATTTCCGAGCAAAAGGATGACTTCAAACAAAATAAAACCAAACATACCTATGTAAGGCCATTTTTCCACGCTTTTTTTCCTCAATAACCAAAAACCGAATTCGAATGTAGATGGAACGTGTAATCTTACGACTGAGGTGGAGCGAGAGCTCAAAACGAGGCCAGTTATAGATACCCTCGACTCCTTCACCAGGTGGTGTGTTTGAGCATAGTTAAAGTAGAAAGAAAAATGCCAACACCAACGAGACCATAACTACCGTACCCATCAACCGTGCATCCTTAGCATTAACAATGTTAATTCCGCTTGATGTTGCGCTGGGGACACATTTGTTTCTTTCACGGCACCGACCCGAGTGTTTGGTGGTTATTGCTTATCGCGCTATTTGTCGCTGTGGTCGCCGCAAACAGGGTTCGTTTTTGGGATGCAATGAAAGAGAACCACCGTAAAGGAAAAAGTGCGAAGAAAAGAGGGAGGAAAAAGTTCGATCACTCTTTCCTTTCGATGTGGTTTTGTTGGATCACACCACACTGGATAGGAAAAAAAAGTAAACATAAAATGCCAACACGTTTACCGCTTGGCGACAAAAAGGGGTTGGCTGAACCCGTGGAGGGGAAGGGAAAAAATAAGCTGACTGCTTTAATGGGTTTTTATTATTAAAAGATGAAGATAAAACGGTTTTTTTTTGTTCTTCGGCGCATCCAACGATACAGCGTTTCTCAGATGATTTTGTAATGCCATCTACATTTCTGCCAATGCCTTTATATGACAAGGTAAACACATCTGGATGACAGTGTAGTGCAGTGAGTTGACAAGGAGGGCATCTACTGTTTATTATATTGCTATCACATGATTTGACATTCGTAGCAGATGAAGCTGTACACAAGTTTGGCTGCGCTCCGGAAAGTGTGTAATCTGCAGGTATAAACACGTGCAAAAATTGGTCACAAAGTGTGAAATCCAATGTTTTCTAATATGTGAATGTAAGTAACGCGTACCGAAAAAGTGAATCTCAAAAACACGTTTTTGTCCGTGAAATAAGGTGAAATTTTTCAAGAATCTGCTTCTATTTCTTAACAGTAAATCCCTGCAAGCGTTTATACCCGCCATTAAACCGTACATCAGTGCTCCCCAAGCTTTTTACTACTGCGGACCACTTTTTGTTCGACATAAGTATATCGCTGCCCACATGAATGGACTCGTTATGTATGTATACCGCTGTTAAGGCGATTTTTTAAATAAAACATTAGCAAAAATTATAATTATCCTGGTCTGATACATCGACAAGTGTAGAATGATTCCGTCACGTAAAAACGCTTGAAATGGTAAACAAAAAGTGTTAAAATAATCGGTCCAACCACCGAAAATTTCTTCCGCGGACCACTTCTACTTAAGCCACGGACCACAAGTGGTCCGCGGACCATAGGTTGGGGAACACTGCCGTACATGGCCTTCTTGTCAACTCACTGCAGTACAACGTCATCCAGATGTAATTACGTTGTCATATAAAGCCATTGGAAGAAATGTATATTGCATTACAAAATCATCTGAGAAACGCTGTAATGGTTATGATGGCAGCAAGATTCCATTTTTCTGCAACTCTCATTCATTTTTCGCTATATTTTTTATCTCTTATCATCGTGTTTGCTGGAAAACCCTTTTTTCTTGTAATACCTTCAACATCTTCCATTCTTTTCATTATGATTTGCTGTTTTATTTTAATTTTTTTTACGTTTCTCGGCATCCTTCCTAGTATATTTGTTAGCGTTTATCTCATCACAGCCTGATAACGCGATAAACAAAAAAAAAACAAAAGATTCATTCAAGGGTAAGAAAAAAAATGGGGGAAGAAACAAATAATCACAAGCATCGTCATCGATGCCCAAGAAATGACGTGTCAAAGTAATTGTAACGCCATCCTGTCGCGAACCAGTCAAGCAAAATCCATCCCAACAGACGTACTGGCGAGGCGGAAATGCGAGAAAAGAAATTAAAAATTAAAAGAAGGCAAAAAAAAAGAAAAGGTTGCAGGAGGAATGAGAGCAGAAAAAGAAAAGTAGGGAAAATAGCAAGAGAAAAAAAATGATAATAATATTGGGGCGAGATTGGTTTTTCTAGGTAGTTTGATGGTTTAAGCGGTGGCACGGTTTTTGGTAAGGAATTTTCCACCGATTTATCGCTCAATTTCCTGCGATTTTGGATCGCGACGCATTCAAGTGAGTGATTATTCTTTAGCTTTTTTGAGTTGTGATTCTTTTCTAAAATGAAAGATGGATAGTGTAAGCAGAAAACGCCCAATAATGTATATGTAGTGTATGAGGAAGCTTTACTATATTATTATACTTAGTTTTCATTAAGTTTTCCCTTGCTGAGTGAAAAAGAAATACCTTTTTATGTGGTGAAATAGATGCGGTTAGTTTTCATAGTGGAGCGGTAAAAAAATCATTAAACTAATCAACCAAAAACCGACGGTTGTTAACCAGCAACGATTTTTCCCTTGCAAAGCTGTTCCCTATCACATCCCTAGCCGGGTAACGTTCTTTTACTGTGCTGTTTTCCCTTTAGTTTCCCATCGGTAAGGTTACCGCCTAGTACAATAAATGCGCCAGCCAGAACGAAAGGAAAAGCGGAGGCCCATTTAGTGCTGGTCATGATTACCGCAATCATGAAATCGCCGCGCTTTCTGTTCCTTTCAGCCTTCCGCCTGCCCTCTACCGCTGTTTTCCTTCTTTCCTTCGCCCCCGGCCAAACAATGTTTTCCACCCGATCGTGGAAAAAGAACATCGGGAGGATAAGAATGAAATAATTTCTCCGCAAACAGTTTGAAGAGCCAATTTATTCCCTTTCCCCTTGAACTGGCCTGCAAGTCCCGTCGCCCATTCTTTACCCTTCTCCAGTGCTTCGCTCCTTATTTTCCCTCTTCTACCGAGTGGTATTGGAAGCGTGGCGGAGTCTGAGAAGTGAATCCTGGAACCTAATCAAGATATGATACAATCTTTCGATTTATGGCTTGTAAGCTGGTTTTCTTCACCAGCTCCGGCAAACATCATCACTTCTTTTTGTTCTTTTCCTGTTTGCCTTTCTTTTCCCGCTTCTTGTCCGGTTGCAAATGTTGGGATAAGGCTGATGATGACGCTGGTAGATGGTGAAGATTTTCCTTGGGTTTTAGGTTTATTTTTCTTTCTTTCAAAATCACCCTTCGACCGGAGGAAAATCAGCAAGTAACGGGAATAGATCGCTTTACAAACGCCTGGTAACATCTCATACCCTTATTGTTTCGCATTGTCCGCACCAGTGTTTGAAAGCAGGAAAGCAAGAAAATGGAATCATATCGATATTAAATTTATTTGTTTGCTCGGAAAACAAAACTCGCCCCATTGTTCACCCAAGGAAAACTTTCGCCTGCGAATAAACCGAGGGGAAGGTGGTATTTGGTCGGGAAATTTCTTCACCCGGTCGGCTAGGATGGAGAGATTAGACGCCAGAAGCGAACACATATGGTGAGTGTTTGTTTCATCCCCCTACGCTTGTTTGTTTGCGAGTGCTTCCGAAATCTTTTGTGCTTTTTTCTCCTCCCCACCTCTCGGTTTTTGGGTCTTATTTGCACGAAATCGATTCCATCTTTACCGCACTGAAAAAGGGATAACTTAGTTTAGTTTCTTCCATTCGAATGGTTGGCCTCAAGTTTAGCAAAACCCCACCTAAAACACTAACGCAAATGGAGCCGAAAGGGTTAAGCAGTGGAAACCCCACCACCCGGGCGAAAGCTGTGAAAAACGGTGTTTTGCCGGACTCGAGCATGATCGATTTATGGTTTGTTTGTAAAGAAAACTGGCAAACAAAATGACCCCCCACTGTACTTGGTTGTGTGTACGTATGTGTGTGGGTGATTTCCCCACGCCGGCCACTCTGACGGAAAGAATTCAATAAAAACTTTATCAAGGCAATGATTTATTTCGTCATTTCCGATTGACTTTTGAATGATGGCATGGTAGCGTGAGGGTGAAGGTGGAAAATGGAGGGGAAAAGGCGGTAAAGTTAACGATTGTTTGCTGTTTTGCTATTGTTCTTCACCTGTGCACCGTGCAAAGCACAACTACAGCAATATATCACGCGTGTAAATGTGGGAGCGAAAATAAACTTTTCTTTGCCATTTCTCTGATATTGGTGTTTCTTAGGGATTGCATTGGTGTAAGGAACCATTGAACTAAAAGCCGGTAAAAAGCAGGAAAAAAAACGAAACAAAACATCTTTTATCATAAGTTGTACAATAATTGAAAGCAAATGTTATCACACAAATCGATATTTTTTTTGTTGGGTGTGGTTAAGAACAAGGTTTCACAAAATATTCGACATACCAAACATATTAAATTTGCAAAATTAAAAATTTAAAACTGTTAAAATTTAACAAATGCAGTAATTAAAACTAAGCTCAACAAAAAACATTGGAAAGGTTAAACATCTTAATAAACAAGCATTATAAATACAAACTAGCTACTTAGATAGCACGCGCTCCTACTACTTAGCTGTTGCACGAATACGCCTGACAGTATGCAATGCAAGGCACAAAAATGTACTGTTATGGCTTTTAGCAACCGCTTACCGCTTGTTTACATGGGTGTCCGTGTTTGCTGACTGATGGTACACCCCAAATCATCCCCTCTCTCTTCCTCTCTTCCTTTTAACCCTCTTTCCTCCCTGTTTTAGGGTGGGGTTAAGTTCATTAGAAGATTTATGGTGAGGTACGTTAAAGCTTTTGTTCTCGCGTTTTGTGGCAATGAAGATATACGCTTTACGATTATTGCCCACTTCTGTCCCGTTCGTTGTGCTCCTGCAAGTACATGTGTCCCTTGTTTTTCCTTCCATTTCCCTCCCAAAAAAAAAAGAAAATTTGGACTTGCAGCTCAATTTTCTTTTCATCCTCCCTGAACAAAGCAAACAAAAAACAAAAATGACTACGTAGGCCAATACGTAGGAGAAATAACAATATGAAAGCCACCCAACCATCGGGTTTTTGGTTGGTGCTTTTGCTGCTTTGATGCTGCCCACAATAACGTTCCGTACGAGGGAAAAAAGGGGGCCGAAATCAAGCGCGTTCAGAGCTAAGAAACTAAGTGCATCAATCATTTTTACAGTCTATTTCGCTGACAACCTTAACTAAAAGTATACGTGTAATGCGTGTGAATATGTGATCATTCGCACCGGGATGTGAGTGTATCCTTTGGGTTTCTACTATTTTTTTTCGTCTTGTTTTACACGTGAGAAGGAAAAGGAGTTTCTTTTATTGCTCCCTTGTTCGTAGGTTGTTGCAGGTGCTGCCGACCGAGGAAAAGTTGTTTTATCGCCTTCGTCCTTTTTTTTTTGTTTCTACAGCACGCGTGTGAGAGAAGGTATGTGGGTTATATTTTAAGTCTTGCAACCGGTATAAGCCGGAATCGGATGTTCTACTGGTGCTGGGAAGAGACTGACCCAGTTTGAGGCACGATTTTTCCTACGGCCACACACGTACCGTGGATTCGTTTGTACCGAAAAGTGTGGTTCGATTTTATTCCGGCCTGTATGCTACTTATGGTTTTTATTTCATCTTTTTTTTATAACCCATCTTTTTCACATTTGTAAGAAGAACGAGTTTTTCACCTTATTTTCATCACACTTTGGTAAAACGTATGAATTTCTGTCAAGTCACCCGCGTACCGATTGTCTTTGAGACAAGAGTAAGCAACCTGAACCATACTTAATTCAAATGCAAGAGATTTTTCTATGGGAATGTGTGATTGTACAGGATTTTTGTCCTAGCTCCGATTCGTTCCATCGATGCACGCAGCAGACATTAACAATCCTTTAAAGAAGCCATTCGCGATACAAACGATCTTAAAATAAACAGCGTACCTGACGGAAATGGGAAGAATTGGTTGGACTTTTCCACCGCCGCGAGATTGTAACGCGGTCTGGTGAGAAAATCGTTAACACACAAAAAATACCACCAAAGGTGGCAGCTTGTTGGTATGAGCCACAGATAATAAAAAAAAACACACACACAAATAAATATAAGCGGGAAGAAGTAAAGCCACTTCAACGAAACACTTCCACAGACATTTGCGACTAGCTCTAGGGATGGAAGAAGAAGGGAGAATGATTCCTTTGCCTTTAGGAAACAACCGTGGAAGGGTGGAAATGGAAACGATTCAGGAAATTAGAATCGCAATAAAAATTTGCATAAACGTCGTTACTGTCCGGGAAATGGTGCTCCGAGCTTGTTAGATGATGTTGGATGTTGTTTTTTCGTACTTTTTTTTCTCTCTTTCTCTGTCCTACCGATTGCTTTTTCTACTTCATTGAAAACTGTGTTATCTTTGGATGTTGCTTTCCGTTATGCTCAGCATGTTAATTCCTTTGATAAAAAAAATTGGCTGGAAAACGTGATCATGTAAGCTTTTTATCCACTTTGGCCAAATCTTTTTTTTTATAACGGTTCAATAACAGTTTTAATCGAACACGAGATCAGTCGTTTTTGGTAGCATCCTTACGATAGTTTGACACCTTCGCTCTATTGATGAAACCTTTCTAGAAATACAAATGGCCTTAGTGTCAAATAGCTGTTAAAACCAACGGTGTGAAATGGAAACTACAAAATTAAAACCGACTGTTTGATTGATTGAATTATTTACTTAAGACTTAATATATTTTACTTCTCTCTCTCTCTTCTTGGCTTTAACGACCTTACAGGTCACGCCGGCCATTTCTGGCTTACTAGACTTATTTTTACCACGTAGCCGGATAGTCAGTCCTTGCTACGGGGGGACGGTCCGGATGGGATTTGAACCCGGTCCGGCCGTGTGGACTGGCGCCGTTTATCACATGCACCACCAGGCCGCCCCCAGTTAATATTAATATAAAATATATTAATATAATTTACTTAGAACTTTATATACTTTATATTACAGGGTTTTTCAGGATAGCTCAACACCGTAACACCACTTTTCAACAACGTAAAATTGTTATTCCGAAATTGTATATCCAATTCGAACCCCGTAACTCTTTTCAATATGCTAAAACTAGGTCTCGAATCTGTAAAACCATTACTCGACACTGGGATGCTTACTTGACGAATCCGTCGCTGACTGAATGTTTATGCTGCCTATTTCGATACTATCATCATCCATTACATTTCATTTGATATAATCATAATATAATTATGCAATATAATCAATATTCATAATATAATCATGCAATATAAAATCTATTATCTTATTTTTCCATAAACTATAAAAATAGTGAACATAAAAATACTTAATTTCTCCTAAATTTATGCAATAAATGTCGGTAAATATGAACCGAAACACAAATTATTTTCTAAACTTTCCTTCATACGAACTAAAAGAGCATTGATACGTCCAAAGATAAATAAACAAATAAAATAAATGCTACCAATTCATAACTATTTTTTTTAAATGAAAAATATCTCCAATTATAAAATTAACGCTTACATTTTCAAATGCTGACCACCGATTACAATACAGCATCGAAATACGTAGACTAAACAGATTGCATGACAGATCTACCGAATACGAATTTCCCAGTGTCGAGTAATGATTTTACGGATTCGAGACCTAGTTTTACCATTTCAACATGGTAAAGTGGTGTTACGTTGATGAGCTGGCCTGAGAAACCCTGTAACCATGGTATTAGTTTGCATTAAATAAGATTAGTTCAACTAATGGAAAGGTTTATTTCACTGCAAGCCGTAAATTTTAAACATAAAAAGAACATACATTTTAGAACTCGATTATATAATACAATGGAATGATTGATGAATTGTGTCTTCTTAATAATTATTCTTATTAATTAAACTATTAAATTATCATCTGAATATTTTTTATGTTCAAAAAACATAATTAATACACATCATTGTATGTATCGAATTACGCGGTCCATTGTTTTAACATTTTATCGCATTTTAAAACTCAATAATTGTAAATATCTAAATTTTGGCGTATTTACTACAAACACAATTGCCTACATAAAGGCGTAAAACTTCAACAGTACAGTTATAAACATTGCATACACTTTTTGATCAAACATCTAAGCGAATCAGAACACCAGCAGTTTGTACACCGAATGGTTAGCACCGGTAAATGATCATCCGCGACATCCACATCGTTTTGAAGCTCGTACCAACCGAATAAATGGCATTAAATCGTTTATCTTCACTCGTATGTGGTACGCTTCGTGGTGTATGTGTTCCGGCTTAACTTTGGTGGTCGCTATTTTTTATTCATACCATTTTTTTTTGTTTTCAAACAGTTTTCTACTAGCTAAGCTTTTCGCTGGTCGTTCGGAAGCTGTTTGCACAACGGAAGAAAAGGAACAGCGCAACAAAAAATAAAAAAATAAAACGACGAACCCATCAGTACACGGTTCTGACAGACCGACTGCAGTGGTAGCCACCACGTGAAGCATCTTAATGTGATCACATCTCGCAGCAAAGAGGAAGTGTGGTGGGGAAAGGAAAGGCAAAGTAAACGGACAAAAAAATGCAGTTGTAGTTGCATCAAAGCAGCACGGTAGCGCAATGTTTTGTGTGCTTGGAAAAGCTCCGCCTAGAAGTCGCGCTTCGGGAAAACATTTTCATGCTGAATACGAGTTTGTGTGGGTGTGTATGTGCGCGCCAAAGCGAGTGAGAAAGTAAGAGATAATGTATGTGTGTGTGTGTGTGGGTGGATGAGAGAAACAACAAACGAAAGAGTAAGAGCCGAGATGGAAATTAGAAAGGAATGCAGCGACAGAGCGGGAGAACTATTAAATTCCATAAAACCGTACCACGCCCCAATGGGAAGGCGTCTTTTGGGCATCCCTCGCCCTTATGTATACATAGTGGCGGAGTCCTGCAGAGTCCTGTCACAATGGACCAACAGATTGTGCTAGCCATCTTTAAGGACATCTTTGTGTAGGGAGTTCTTTCGAAAAAGAGCTTTCTTTTTGCAGCGTTGGAATGTCCGGACGTCTAGCTTTGTCAAGCTGACCATTATCCTTTCCACAGAACTGTTATCGCCATACCTTTTCCAGAGATAACTCTGTGTGGACCTTCAAATGTGTCACATAACATTCCTCATCGCTTCATTTGTGGACCTTCTCATCCTTAGCAAAACAATAATGGTCTGTCGGTTATGGGGCAGCAACAAGAAACAATCGAAGAATGTCCCTAAGAAATGTCTGTAAGAAAATTAGCTCTACTTGAAATTTTCCGCTTTCATTCGCAACCATGCGGGATGAGATCTCGTACCGGGCAAGAGATTTAAGAAGTGTTAGTTTGGCAAAGCAAGTAGCGTAGAAAAACCGAGAGCCTTCAGTCGGGGACCGAGGGCAGGCAGGCAGGTCCGATAAGCGAGCGCAAATCATGAGCAACGAGACAAGCCTGTTTGCTTAGGACGCAACCTTCTGGACCAAAGCCGGTACCCTCTTCGTGCCTTTCCCTTCGTGCCCGTATTTTGCAAACTTCTCGATGGAAAAACTTCTGGACGCTGGTCACCGTGCGGTTTCGGAAGATTGGCTCCTTGGGTCAGCGTTACCCAAAAACTCCTTTGCCGTATCACACGGGAAGGATCTTGTTTCTTAATTAAACTTTTGTTTACCCGTACTGGCAGATGCAAAAGATAGAGCAACCGGTTTTTGGGATAGTTTTCTGACGAACGCAGAGTTACGTGTGTTTGGAGTATACTTGAGCCAGACGACTACTTTACCGTAGCCGGGAATTGGCCACAGTTTTGGGGCACATGCGTGTGACAGAAGGCTGGAGGTTTTTACAGGCGGACAACAAACGGAAAACCCTCGTCACACGGTGTACGTGTGGTACTCATTCACCGAACGACTGCCCATTTGACAGCTCTTTGCATCCAGACTGCTCTTAAAATTTTCCACCCCCCACCTCCGGAACATCTCTTCGCCTGGTAGGCTGCAATCTGCATCCACTCGAACAGTGCGCAGTGACTGATACCTTTTCCTTTTTTTATTGGCAGGGCATACGGACAGTTAGGACCCTCTGCTTTAGCCGCGCGTGTGTGATGTCCGGTGCCGGGAGTAAGCGATAAACGATTGACCTATAAACACCGGGGTTTTGTGCTTCCGCGTTTGGCACGAGCGCACGAGGGAAATAAATCGCCAAAAACCATAATTAATTTAATGATGCCCACTAAGCCGCCAGTGGGTGGGGAAACACACGTTCCGGCGCTTCATTATCTGTTGTTTTAATCCCGTACACAAAACCCCACGGCCAACGATTGTCGATGTCATTGTTGCGGTGTTTATCGGTTTGTTTTTACGGCGTTGAATAATGTATCCCTGTGCTGATGTGCGAGTGGGTTTTTTTTCATTCCTGATGAGATACGAACACACTTTCGTGGTGACGGGAGTAAACATTTACCAGAAACGCATGCCACTAGTGGTAAACACCCACGCGTGTGTTGGAAAGGGGTGTGAGATAGGGCGTGAGATAAAGCGTTTCGGTGTGGGTTTATGATGTGGAGGATTAGAGCAATGAGAAGGTAATCGGTTTTGATGCCTGTCTACCTGTCAGCTACGATAGTGCGTAGCAGCGTACAGTTCGTGCATTGATGATGGCTTGAAGATCATGGGAATTATAGGAACTCCTGAAGAATTAGTAACGTTGATCTAGACATGCAAGGTGCTGGTCATCCTGATGCAAATGTTGTTCAAGGACTTTGTGGTATCTGCCATCTAATGTAATTCTCATGACGTGATCCTTCTACTGAAATATGAACTCTGCTTGTATCTAGAGATCCGAGATCCAATGGCATATATACAATCAGAAGATCTGGTGGAAGTTCTGGGAAATATTTTTCGAGAACTTCACACTCAAGAAATTCAAGACTGATAGTAGGTGACATCTTTTTGATCACCTTGATGTAGTTTTCCAATCTGGATATGTATTTTAAAGTCGTGTAGGTAGATATTTTCTCAAGTTGTTTGACTATCTTCAAGATTCTCCAATAAAAAATGGCACTGATACAGGATGTACATCTGAGAGGTATTTCTGTTGCAGTATTAAGTAAGGTGAACTATTTCGTATATGATCCGAGTTCCGAGATATAAGATGTAAGAGCTAATTATCGTTTCTTGCTCGCCCTGAATGTATTGGTGTCTTCGTGCTCTACAGCAATTAAGACAAAACAGGAACGATCTATGTACATTGAAGCATTGATATGTTTCAATGTCTTTATCGTTTCTTACATTATTGTCTCGTTTAGATCTAACTAAACACCATTCGACGTACCGGAAACGATACCCATTTATTGCGTGTACCCAAAACTGACACTAGTCTCATGATCGCGTGACTATGGTCACCGTTTAACACCTACCAAGAGAACCATAGAACCGGGACCCATTAATCATGTGTAACACCGCGCCAGTGTTCGTCCAGTCGTCCGGTCGGTCCGATAACACCCGGGTATATAGTGCCGGTTTTGCAAATACCGGTAACGCTTTTCTCGCCTAATCGGGTTCAACTTCCGGTTCGCCGGGAAATCTAACAATTCATCCACGAACACACAACAATTGAATCAAACCCCGGGGCAACCCGATGGTTTTTGGTGAACGGTTTCCTGCATTTGGGGAACCGATGATTGATGATGATCGTGTCCTCTAGTGCCGACGGCAGCACGACCAACATTGTCAGGGTACATTTTTGTCGACAATGGTTTCGTTCGCTCTGGCTTGCTGTATGTGTATGTGGCACACGCACACACATACATATACACATTGTGGAATTTATCCTGGAGCGAGAATTAGTGGCAGCTAAGAAGTGATAAACTAGCAGGAGAGGAAAGATTCTTCCAAGACGGAAGTGGGGTGCACCGGAAAACTTCAGGATGGGTGGTTTCTGCTAAATTTTCCTCAAACTGACAGATCAATTAACGTGACAGGAGTATAGTGGTTTGCAGTGCTGATGGAAAGGGATCCTTTCACTGTCTATTACAAACTCACACACACACACACGCGCGCAAACACACACACAACATGCATGATATACAAGTGTGTAGAAGTTTTCCCAAAACTTCTTCACCGTCACCGTCAGAGTTCATTTAGTGGAAAATGTTGCTTGCCGTCTAAAAACGGAACGGAAATAGCAGGCGCTCGCATTTCTTCCAAGCTCGCGACACTTTTGTGCCGGGACAGAAATGAGACATGACACGCCGAACGGTGGCCGCCAACCGACCGTGTGGACGTTGATGATGATGATGAAGATGCTGGTGACGCTGTAGGTTGAAGGAGGTTTTCGGTTCGGAGCAGCAACGAACGGCTTCCTGTTATTTGTAAGTGGAAATTTTGTATAGAAATTATATCTGAAATTAACATCTTTATTGTTATCTTGTGTTTTTTTTCCCCGTCTCGTTCGCCTGTCTCTCACACTGTGCCATCGGGGTTTCCCGCTCTCATTTGACATTTGGCTCGGTGACATTCGGTGCCGGGAATCGAAATCGGAAGTTTTTGTCAGTGTCTGCGGGGTGGGTTCTGTTTTGTCGCTGCGGAACGGATTGCCGAGGACGCACAAATACAAGCCGAAACTTATCCACGAAACCATGGCATGTGTGATATTTAATATGCGCAAAAACTTTTCCACGTGCGATAGGGTGGGAAAGAGAGGGATGGTAGAGGGTGAGGGTTTATCGCTTGAGCGTAGTATATTTGTGGTTTGGTTCGAAGAATGGTTATTATGTCATCTTTGGCAGCGAGGTCCCGGTAAAGTGGTTACATCAAGTTAAGGAAGATGAAGTTGGGGAAGAACAGGGTAGAACCGGCGTATCTATTAACGTCACGGCCGTGTGCGCCTGAATATCATATTCATTTGTTCACATCGAGCGACATTTTCCACTCACGAAACATTAAGTGTAGAACTTTGCTTTGCCCTTCAGGATTCTACTATCCCGGCAGAGTGAGACTCAGCGCCTGGATATAATGGTGTGAGCGTTGTCGCCTGTATCATATGTTACCGTGGCACGGGGCTTCACACATGCCAGCCAAGCGCGCACGTTCCCGCTTAAAAAAACCTCCTTAGCAATCGAATGACAATGGTAACAATCAAAATCCTGATCGCAAAGTAAGAAACCCTACCAAAGACGGAAGCACTACACCATGCGACGTTTAAGATGGTCTTGTGTGTGGCAAAGGTGTTACCATCTTTCCTTCTCGTGCTGGTTTACCATTTGAAGGGTGCGTAAATTAATAAAATCAAAACTGAAATTTGAATCCTACCGGAGAAAGCACTGTTTGAAACTGTGCCATGGGATGTTGAAACGAACTGCTTACCAAAGTGTTGCATGATTGTTTATACGAGACGACGAATTTATTTCGTGTAATAAATAGCATACTTTTAGGCGTTTTGTGATGATTTATGCCACTTTTGCCTAAAAGTATGCAATTTGTATGACATTATTAGCTGCTTTAAAAATCTTATCATCTTCTCTCTATCGGAAGTGCCTCCTAGGTACACACCGTAAGAAAAGTAAAGTATCCGGGTGCTCTCTTCTGTTTCGTTTCGAATTGTCTATCGTGCACCTACCAGTACGCGGTAGTGGATTTCACTCGTATCCATCTCGTACCGATTCAAAACCCTCATAAGAGGCTTGTGTCTGTTCCTAGGGTAGGTAAAAAGGTTGAATTATGAAGTTAATGTTAATGTACCTGGAAGGCATCGATACGGCAAACAATATGCCGCGCGGCAGAACACCCGAGCGTGAAGTGAATGCACCGTTTTGCGACACCTTTACATCGCCGGAGTGGATCGAACCGGAAAGCATCCCGGTTCCGTTGGCATTTTGTATGCAAACTAAACGAAATAATGAACTCTTTGCTTGCTGCTCGTTTTCGGGTTGGGAGCGGATTGTGCCTCGGTTGGAATACTAATGGCTTACTTACGCTTACTGTGGCAGGTGACGGAACGGTGCAAAACACATACACCTCCCCCGGACGCTCATCGGATAAGTTGTTTCGCTCCGGTAATTGTTGTTGTGTCCTGCCGAGTAACCAAGTTTCGAATGGGAGTAAGTGGGAATAGCTATCTTTTTAAACTTTAAAGCACTTTCTGATACAAAATTTTGTCTCGTTTCATTCAAGAGTCGTTCGTTATGTTCCGTTTTGTCACAACAGCAACAGAGCGCACGAACACAAAATCAATCATTTAGCTCCCAATCAAAAGTTAATAAATCGATGCAACGTGGAATATTGTGTTGCATGGTTCTTGCGAGCGTTTTTAGAGGGGTTTTCAAGAAGGACGAGAAAGAAAAGTGGAAAAGGAAGTAAAGCATACGAAAAGAAAATAGGGAAGACACTTGTAAGTAAAACTGTATATAACGAAACACATGTTTACAACAACGTACGACTCGAAAAGGTCGTGACTGTTTGTGCTGATTGCCTACCCTTCAGGCGCTACGCGCACGGATCGTGTTAAGGTTTGGATTTCGCACCTACAAAGGCGCCAAAAAAAAAAACAAACGAACACTTTACTTTACGATTATTGGTCGGAATCAAATCTTCAAAAATCATCAAATTTTAAATCCATTCCCGATGGCCATCTCAACCAACCCGACACACTTGCTCTAGCAGGAAGGTGTCCTTTCCTCTGTTGAGCTGGAATGGCGTACAAAAAGCGTTTTGTTGCTATCCATTTTATACATTCGATAAGGGAAATCCGAAACATTCCAGCCAACGACAGGAAAAAGGATACTCATCAAAGGGGTGTGAAATCTATCGTAACACGTACACACATTGTCGGGGGAAATGATGGTACGAGCAAATCTTCATCCATTATGTATGGAACGGTAGTCTTCGCTATGTCCTGGCTGGAGTCTCTCTCGATTCTGATGCGGTTTACCATTCCCACATCGTGATACAATTTGAGATTTGAACACTCGGGCTTGGTTTTGTTTTTATTGCGGTATAAGTCGCGACGAGCCCTTTTTTTTCGTTTCCGCGCTTCTTATGCGGTATGACTGTTCTTGTTTCGGAACGTTTAATCCAAGGCATCAGTCGGTTGGTTTGTAGGATAATTTTACCGCTTCGNTACAATTTGAGATTTGAACGCTCGGGCTTGGTTTTGTTTTTATTGCGGTATAAGTCGCGACGAGCCCTTTTTTTTCGTTTCCGCGCTTCTTATGCGGTATGACTGTTCTTGTTTCGGAACGTTTAATCCAAGGCATCAGTCGGTTGGTTTGTAGGATAATTTTACCGCTTCGTAGCTGTGGTACGTGATGGGAATATTCAACATTATTCGCGATCTTCAAAGGGTAAGCCTATCGGCCAGATTAAAATTGTAGATTTAAAAACAAACAAACAAGAATCACATCTAGCTCATCATTCATCATTTTCAGAGGAGTAATGTACAGCTAGTACCTTTTTAAGTTGTTCAGTATTTTATTAGTGTCCAGAGAAAAGGTTGACAAAGTAAAACGTACTCCTGAATATTTTGACAGTGACAGATTGACAGGTAGGTTTTAGTAACTGGTTTAATAAAAATAAAAAAAAAAATATCTAGTAGATAACATCTAGTAAAATAATATCTAGTAGTAAAATTCTCCCTCGATAAAGGTAAGATTTATTATCAAAAAGTTAAACGTTGTTGTACTGATAACGAATTTTCAGGATTCAGATGTAATTGACGGTTGAACACCCAATTCTACGATCAAATTTCTATCCGCCAGGCATCTGGTAGATACGCAACAACGAAACTATACTTACCACAAAACATCACGGCCACCGCAAATGTTACCGTAATAAAACCGGGAAAAACAATACCCCAAATTTCTTGCTCTCCCTTACTGCTCTGTACTGCTCTGTGGATCATGTGTTTTTTTTTGCTAACTACGTTACACAATGGGAAACAATGTGTGCGTTTTTTTCCTCTGTATTCTCTCACAGTTCTACACGTGGGTGGCAAATGGAATTTTCAACTATTTGATATCCACACAGAAGGCCTGAAAGCTGCCAAAAATCGAATAGAAATCACAACGATCGATAGAGAAAAAATGTGCTCTTGCTGGGGAGCAGGTGAATTTATGAAAACATGGAATGAAAATCTCCAAAACGCCAGCAAAACGACCACTAGAATAGCCTACAAAAGTAGACAGAAGGCCGCGACAGAGNTCGAATAGAAATCACAACGATCGATAGAGAAAAAATGTGCTCTTGCTGGGGAGCAGGTGAATTTATGAAAACATGGAATGAAAATCTCCAAAACGCCAGCAAAACGACCACTAGAATAGCCTACAAAAGTAGACAGAAGGCCGCGACGGAGTGTGTTGAATTTGGTATGTGCTTGTTTTTTTATTCGTTTGCTGTTTTCCTATTTTTGTTTCTATTTTGTGCCTTCCGGTCGTGGCTCAGCTGCCTTTTGCTGTCGGAAGTTGGTGGCAATGTCGCCATCTAGCGGTCCACATAACTCAAATACAGGGATGAACAACTTGTGTACGTAACAGAGTAATCTGTACCTACCAACGCACATCTCAAAATTTGGTTTTAGGGCAAATTTTTAGCTATACCATTTTACTGTTAATAGTAACCTTCAGATTGTTTCACCCTGATCTAAATTATTTTCTTCCCTTCCATTTTCAGTAAGTGCGTTTCCAATTCGGGCGCACCGGAAATGAGACTTTTTTAATATTTATACACAGTGACAGTGTGTCCCGGGAAATGGGAGTTGGTAGAAATCATCATCTAGAAAGCTAGAACTGTTGCAAACCACGGAACGTTTATCTCCGATGGATGGTTCAGCTGATGGAAAATAACAAAAACAAAACACTGGACACTTTCTATCTGGCCCAAAATACCTTAAAACCCTGGAAAAAAAAACAAAACAAACAGGTTTCTATCTGTATCCGTGATTTGTTGAGGCTTCAAGTAATATTGGATGGGTTTGACGAGGCGAGAGAATGCTGAGCGGTCGTTGTCAATTGTCATATTTTGTGGTATCAATATTACATAAGAGCAGGTAATTGAATAGCGAATGTACGGTGTAGTCCGGTTGTCCATTTTGTCCATCTCCGTTACTTCCACCACCACTTGTTCGGCGTGCTGTTAGGGACCGTTTAGCATCCGGTGTTTTTATTCCATTTTTCCCAGCTTTTTTTTCAACCCCTGAAGCTGTGGAATTAGTCGTTGAAACTTTGGTTGCGTTAGTAGGAAGGACGTTATTGTTCCATTTACCTGCTGGACGTGTATGTCCAGGCATGTTTCGGAAGGCTAGGAACAAATCAAAACAAACAAACAAACAAAACAACACAAAAAATAGCAATGATGAAGCATTCCTCTGCCTTTCTGCTTGCTATAACGCATCATTTCAACGGTGATGACGATGGCATCAAGAACAAGACGATAAAGTACCATCATTTCCGGCAGGAGTTGTTTCTCTGGACGGTGGGCGAGGACTTTTTTTTCGCTCTCCCTCTTCTGCCATTCTTTTCGCTGTTATTCCACCTTTCCGAACGTTTCGGTAAAAGAGCAACCGGAAATCGTTCGAAACAAGTCGGAAAGGAAATGATTCGTGGCGAAGCAGAACAAGGCACTCCACTGGAATGGCGGCTAGAAAGTGCAAACTGGGGGTACAACTCCAATGGCGGCAAACCAACAGGTTTAGGTCAGACCTGTCTCCAAAGGCAAACGATGTCAAGCGTGCCAAATAAAGCAAAGCGTTGCAAATTTTTGTCCATTTGTAGCTAGCTTCGGAAGTGGAGTGACAGCGCGCAGACTAACTGTCACTTTGCCATGTATGTATGTGTGTTTGTGAGAGTGTTTCTTTTTTTTCAAAAGCCGTTGACATGCACAGCTAGTATATGGGAAGAAGTAAAAGGGCAGGAAAGATGACAACACCTGGTATTCAGTTGAGTGCTCTATCGGACGCTTGGGCTGTGCTTTCGTAGGTCGTTGGTCGGTGTTCACTACGTCTTTTGTTTCAAGGTGTCGCTCGCTCGTTCACTCCTAATCGGTCTTTATGCCGAACTGTTCTCGCTAACGACTTAATAGGCCACTATCTATTACGGTCGCAGAGGTCTGTCAAACCGTTCGGTCAAATGTAAGAACCGGTAACATGTAGTGAACGACAACAAACCAGCTTAGTGTGGGTAATTATTTCGTGAGCTTCACTTAGGAAAAAAACCATTGCAGAATCCTTTTCAAAACGAGCTTGTTCGTAGTGAGCTGTCGTCATAGTAAGTCTCTGACTACATTTTTCTACCTTCTTTATATATCTCGCACAACTACTCTTTACAAGGGTATCTGTGCACTGTTAGACAGTTTACCATGTAGGAAGAACATTTTGCAGTCAATTGAACATTGAAGATTTTTTTTCCGGTTTGATGTCTACTTGACCATAAAAAAGTTGTTGCTTGGGTAACGGCATATATACGCTGTATAAAATCGAAACCACTCTAAAGAGATTCGAACCGTTTATACATCTGAATCACAATCTCAGGAATGGTTAGCTGTTTTTATTTTAATATTTCCTATTC
>CM028102.1:19830134-19840880 GCA_016170015.1 Anopheles longipalpis
CCCATTTATGGCACGGAAAAGTATCGACCCCCAATACTTGGGGGAAGCGAAGGAAAAATCGGAGGAAATAAACGATATTACGGTTCGGTAAAATAGGAAATTAGTGTGTGCTCCTGCTATTTCAACTTTTCCCACCCAATCACCTTCGTTACGGTAGCATTTTTGCACACCCACCTCCCTAGGGGTATGCACCGTGCTAAAACGAAGGAAAGGAAAGCGAAAACCAGCAACAAACCAGTAACCTCAATGATGAAGTGTCGATATGGGAAAAATCGCGAAAGGAAATTATGGTCCTCCGGTTGCTGGGCTCTTTGCGTTAATGTTTTCCAGATAAGAAAACCACCTCCCGTTGGCTAATGTTGCGCTTTTCCTTCCACCTTTCTACTTCCTTCTTCGATTTGCTTTCCAGCAGACGGAGTGAAACCGAGAGGGTGCGATTTTTCCGACCAGCCAAAGAACACAGGTTGATGTCGCGTGTTTCTGTTTTTTTATTACCTTCATTTTGAACGATCTTTTTTTCATTTTCTTACACCATTAACGTACCGCAAAATAACTGATAGAAAAATAAACAACCCCACCTTCCCATTTAGCAAACAATCCAAATGGTTTTTTTCTTTTTACCAGTTTTTTCCCGCGTCTGGTTTGTGTCAAATGGGCGAAGGGTACGCTGATGACTTTCGTCGCCGGTGGTAGTGCTTCGTTTTTTTTATTATGATTTTATCAAAACGGAGAAAAAAGATGAAAATTGATGAAGCCGCATCCGCTCCCTATCGGACGACCGAACTTTGGAAACATTTTAATCCAGAACCAACAGGACAGGCTGGGAGTGTGTTGGGAATGTGTGGGTTTTACGCGGTTTTTTCTTAACATCCCTTTCGATCACTGATTATTTATTGATTATCACATTAGCATATTTTAGAACCAGAAAATTCCCCACCTTCAGAATCCTCCTAACCATCAGCTAGAGTCGTTAACTATTCCCTGTTACACGCCCAGTCCACCGTTGCAACGTACTAGAAGCCAAACTTCAAAACCTTCATCCCAATTTTTACTGTTTTTTTTGTTTTCAGCATCATTATTTTGAAATTCAATCGATTAAATCATTATCTAAACAGTATGTTTATTTTGCACCCTCCGCATTATACTTAGACAAGCAACGCCACCTCCATCCTCTCACTCTCTTGCTTCACACACGTGTCGAATGTGGATGGTTTCGATTTTTCGAAGGAACGTTAACGGAAGATTAAAGGACACAAAACGCACATGCTCACGCTCTTTTTGGTAATTGGAAAGGAAGCAAGTGGAGTGCGTAGAAGGAAGGAGCGTTAAAAAATAGGCAAATGAGAAGAGCCAGAATGTTCAGGTGCAGTACGAGTGCAACCTAAAACCCTTTACCGTATGTGACGCGTTTACGTGGCAAAAAGGAGGAGCCTCTCATTTTCATAGAGGCAAATAAATGCCCAGATGGCAGAGATGCTTTCTGTGGGATAAACAAGCCGTAAAGAAGCTTATTTTGTGAAGCGGGTTGCATAATTTAAGGCTTTTGTGCAACGCTTTAGTATATAAATTAAAAACGTCTGAAGTTATGCAATATTTATAAGAAAACAATAAAAGTTTTATAATTCACACAAAAAATTAATGGAATACTGTTGATTGGGTCTTTTTTGGTGGCTCCCTCTTTACAAACGCTTTGCCGTTTTGTTTCCATTCCTTTTTTTTACTTTCCCAAACACTCGTTACCCTCTGCATGACACAAATGGGTTGAATGAAATTTATCTGCATGAAATCCTACATCCACTTTGCATGCATGAAGCTGGAGAGAGAGAAGGAGTTGAAGGTATGTTTTCACTCCATTTAATTTCCAACATCTCAACTTCTAGCCTAGATGCCAGTGTCAGCCTTCAACGGCATCGCCTTTCGTCATCGTTAGGCAACGTTAGGCAACTTCAACCTTATTACGGTGGGTATGTGTGTGGATCTCCTGCCATACGCAGCAGCATGGATATGGGCCCACACGTTTNTCCTCTCACTCTCTTGCTTCACACACGTGTCGAATGTGGATGGTTTCGATTTTTCGAAGGAACGTTAACGGAAGATTAAAGGACACAAAACGCACATGCTCACGCTCTTTTTGGTAATTGGAAAGGAAGCAAGTGGAGTGCGTAGAAGGAAGGAGCGTTAAAAATAGGCAAATGAGAAGAGCCAGAATGTTCAGGTGCAGTACGAGTGCAACCTAAAACCCTTTCCCGTTTACGCGGTAAAAGGAGGAGCCTTCCATTTTCATAGAGGCAAATAAATGCCCAGATGGCAGAGATGCTTTCTGTGGGATAAACAAGCTGTAAAGAAGCTTACTTTGTGAAGCGGGTTGCATAATTTAAGGCTTTTGTGCAACGCTTTAGTATATAAATTAAAAACGCCTGAAGTTATGCAATATTTATAAGAAAACAATAAAAGTTTTATAATTCACACAAAAAATTAATGGAATCTGTCGATTGGGTCTTTTTTGGTGGCTCCCTCTTTACAAACGCTTTGCCGTTTTGTTTCCATTCCTTTTTTTACTTTCCCAAACCCTCGTTACCCGCTGCATGACACAAATGGGTTGAATGAAATTTATCTGCATGAAATCCTACATCCACTTTGCATGCATGAAGCTGGAGAGAGAGAAGGAGTTGAAGGTATGTTTTCACTCCATTTAATTTCCAACATCTCAACTTCTAGCCTAGATGCCAGTGTCAGCCTTCAACGGCATCGCCTTTCGTCATCGTTAGGCAACGTTAGGCAACTTCAACCTTATTACGGTGGGTATGTGTGTGGATCTCCTGCCATACGCAGCAGCATGGATATGGGCCCACACGTTTTCCACAAACCCCTCGCTTCGAGAGCCTTTCGGAGCCGAACCACGGATGGCTAAGTAAGTTAAGCCTTTCGCTTTGATATTATTGAATTATGTACGTGTGAGTGATCACACTATGTGTATGAGTGTGCCGACGTGTGTGTGTTTGTAGGCCTTCTTCTTCTTGTCTGGTGTTGTGTGTCATAGGCTGTGCACGATCGTTATCCTTTACGACACAAAAGTACTGCATCAAACTTGCGGTAGAAGGCACAAAGCCCCAAATAGAGCAGGCGGAAAACTATCAAGAGGAAATAGGTAGATCAATAGAAAGAGTGAAAGAGCAAGGACTCTTACGTAAGGACGTTCAGTGTGGTGCAACACCGTTGCATCGAGGCAAGGAACGACCCTTAAACCGGCATGTGACCGACGCATCTCGAATGCACCGATGCACTTGCCTGCAAACGAATACGAATCCCGGAGCTTCTGTACATTGTACCAGTGACCGGTATGTTTTGTCTTTGTGTATATCGCTGGGGTGAAGCATCCTGCCTGCGTGTACAGGTCCGAGTGAAGTGAAAATGAAAGCTTCACGCTCGATTAGCGCTCAATGGAGTGCTCTATGTTTAGCTTAACTAGTTGATTTGCACCGCTGCATTATGCACTGCAAGACGGTGTATAATTTAATAAATCAACGAACGCGCCATGTGTGCCATGTGTGAGGGTGGATGGGAGAGGGATAAAATTTCCTTTCCCGTCTATGTCCATCCTTACCGCACAGGAAATATGGCAGAAGAAGATCAAAAGCAACCACGGATAAGCCCGAGAGTGTCGTTACGGTTGACAGGTGGCGTTACGGTTGCGTTACACCAAGCGTTACGGTCGCTCGATTTGACAGTGTGGTTGAAATTGTTTGAAATTAGCACTCTTTTCCTTTACAATGAATCAACAAGCAAATGGGTTCGGGTTTACGTTGAGCTGCTTCATGTTTATAAACGCAAAAACAGTAAAACAGCGAAACAAAAATCACGTTGTTTTTTGCATACGTTCAGCAGTAGAAGCACTTTTTCTTTTTCGTTCGTTTATTCAATCCTGCAATTGCAATTCAATGCAACGCTGTTTGCTTCTGTTTGGAAAAGGTTTTGTTCCCATACTTCAGCTCTCTTTCGCTCGCTTTGTCGCTTTTTTCACCATTTAAGCTAGACATTTCCAACCCATTGCCATCGTTTAACATTACGGCAGTATGAATGGGGAGGAAGTTTTCGAGTGTTTGTACGATTGAAATCAAACAATCGTCGACGGTTGTCTCGATTGTGTTGCTGTTGTTTGCTTACTTCTTTCTCCTGCCGTAATGCTGCGTTGTGTGTATGAGCTTGTGTGTTTTTTTCTTCTTCATTCGCGAACATTTCTGTGTGTTTGTGTGTGCTTTTTTTGCAGTCAACCAAACGGTAAGGTTTCCGTTCATATTTACCCAGAAATTTACAGTTTTTCTTCCGGCTAGCCGGAACTGGTGAAAAGCTGGCGGAAAATCGTTACTTCCTCTANGTTACGGTCGCTCGATTTGACAGTGTGGTTGAAATTGTTTGAAATTAGCACTCTTTTCCTTTACAATGAATCAACAAGCAAATGGGTTCGGGTTTACGTTGAGCTGCTTCATGTTTATAAACGCAAAAACAGTAAAACAGCGAACAAAAATCACGTTGTTTTTTGCATACGTTCAGCAGTAGAAGCACTTTTTCTTTTTCGTTCGTTTATTCAATCCTGCAATTGCAATTCAATGCAACGCTGTTTGCTTCTGTTTGGAAAAGGTTTTGTTCCCATACTTCAGCTCTCTTTCGCTCGCTTTGTCGCTTTTTTCACCATTTAAGCTAGACATTTCCAACCCATTGCCATCGTTTAACATTACGGCAGTATGAATGGGGAGGAAGTTTTCGAGTGTTTGTACGATTGAAATCAAACAATCGTCGACGGTTGTCTCGATTGTGTTGCTGTTGTTTGTTTACTTCTTTCTCCTGCCGTAATGCTGCTTTGTGTGTATGAGCTTGTGTGTTTTTTTCTTCTTTATTCGCGAACATTTCTGTGTGTTTGTGTGTGCTTTTTTGCAGTCAACCAAACGGTAAGGTTTCCGTTCATATTTACCCAGAAATTTACAGTTTTTCTTCCGGCTAGCCGGAACTGGTGAAAAGCTGGCGGAAAATCGTTACTTCCTCTATGCTGGAAAAACAATGTACAATAAAAAAAACTAACCACAAAAGCAGCACTTGCAATCTCGAACAGCACTCAAGCGTAACGGAAAGGATTGCGCTGTGGAAGCGATGGAATGTGTGCCGCTCACGGCAAAGCAGCAAAAACATACCGAAGCTACTTTAGAAAACTTTCAGCCTGCACTGCTACTCTCAACGCAAAACCGCAAGCAAAGTTTGTGCTTGTTTGCCAAACATTTTTGTTTGCACTGCATTGCCGGGGCGGCTGACAGGGGTAACAGGGAACGTTATGCGAAGCGTGCTGCATAACTTTAGGCGTGGTTTCGAAGCCAACAGTTTTGTGTTTTGTTTGTTGAGTGGAAAACCATGAAATGCATGACTGGATGCTGCAGGAGCAGTGTGTAGCTAGAAATGTTTTAGAAAAACCCAATGAAATTTAATCGAAATCGATTTCAATTCAAAACAATGGCGTATATTTAGCTGGAATAGCAATATTTAACTATAGAAAAAAAAACAGTAAATAAAGATTGATGCAGTCTTAGGGAAACCACCATTAGATGATTTCCAAGCGCTTTTCATTTGCATTAAAATTGCTTGTAATTACTTCATTATCATTTGCAACTGGACTGAAAATCACCGTCTTACCAGCTAGAAGAAAAACTCAAGGCATCAGGAGAACATTAGTTTTTTTTGTAAACTCTTTCTTTTTAAGCCACCTAAGAAGGCATGCCGTTTCGCCCCCCCATCATTTTCCTAAAGGACAATGACGTTTGCTTCTCGTTCACGAGTTTATTTTTCGAGTCGAATATTTAAATTAATGGCCTTTTTAACCCCTTACCGTACCGAAAGGTGTCAACCTTTCCGAGGGACAATGAATTAAGAAAAGTAACCAAAAAAAAGCCCCAAAAACAAAATAGCGCAATGCATCTTCACCTTTTTGGGGTGGAAAATTATGCAAGAAACGGAAGATTACCCCGGAGAGAAATTATGAAGAATGATGAGTCTTGAAAAGGACTGATTTTTTTTGCGCTTTAGTACGATGCCCTCACGGAAACGAGTTAACGTGTTCATTAACCAGTTTTTTCTGCATTCTAAAAAAATGTTAACAAAAATATCTGCGTGTGTTCAGCTATGAGTTCCGCATTATTAAACTTTAGGGCACAAAACCTAAGATGCAAAATTAAATTATAAACAACTATCACGTGTCGAAGAAAGGTTGTAAAACTAATATTTAGTTGCAGTTCAAAGCTACAAAATAAACGCCTTAATGAACACTTTGTATAAAAAAATCAAAAGATATTTTTAAAATGGCTTCTCGCTAGAATCACGTCGACTAACCGAAGCTCTAACTAGCCAGAGGGCGTTACAGACCTCATTTATCTCGTTCGTTATTTATCCTATTTTTCAGCTACACACGAGCAAGCAGCCAGACTGTGACATCGTCCATTTTTTTACTCACCTTTGCGTTAGCCGTTGGCTCACGCTCTAAACTTTGCCATCAAGGCTTTTATTTGAAGACCTTCCACCATGAACCCGAGACACCGAGGCTCCTCCTTTCGCGAGCTTAAACAGGCACGTTGAGTGTGGTGTTTGTGTGCCTTTTTCCCATTCCAACCGGGAGCCACTGTTAGATCGTCTTGGGCGACGCATTTGGCGACTACTTTTTTCCGCCCTTTTTCGGACGTCGTCGGTTGGAGTGGGGTGGAAATGGGAGATGGGTTTGGTGTGTGCCTTGTCTTACTACCAGACCGGTTTTGCAGTGATGCTGTTTCGTGCGATGAAAGAGCAAACAGTATAACGCTGGAAGAATTACCCGATGCGACCCAATGGTGGAGACGCCTGGTCACGATTGTACTGGCTGTGAGGGCATGCAAGGGCGATGAGCGATCGAGTGGTAAGGGTAATGTTTTGGTTGCTGTGGAGCACTGTTTCTGACAGTTCGTTAGCCGGTAGTACGCGGTAAACTGTTGTGCTCTCGCTTACACTCACAGCAAGGTTTGAATTTTCCCCACCTTGTAGGGGGGAGGCAGAGGGAAAGAAAAACCGGGAGGGAATGGGTAGCTACCTAGTAAAAGTGGAAAACACGTGCGTTTGCGCAAGGAAAATTCCAAAACGGGCAGAGAAAACACGGACACGATGTTTCGGATGCCTTCGCACGGATGGCAATGTTTTGACATTTGCTGGATGTCTTGTTGGAAACGTGTTGGAAGGAGATGATGAGGGTAGGATGAAGTGTGGAGATGGTTGGCAGCGAAGGCAAAGAAAGAAATGTGAAGCAGTGACATTTGAAAAACGATTTCCACTTGAAGCTATTTAAGTTAAACGGTGCTGTTACACCAATTCCCATCGTTTGGTCCTTTAAAAACGGATTCACCTTCACGTCATGTCAGCTACCTCTTACCTTTGCCCGCTGTGTACGTGCGTTTGAAATAGTGGACTCAATTGCAGCCTGGTTCGTTTTTTCCCTTTTTGTTTCTGATTTTCATTGCTGAAAAGGTGAGCTCTGGCGTGTTTTGCAACGGAGTGAAGTGAAGCATAAATGTCAAAATTAATGACGCTCAACGTGTTTGCGGACCTTTGCCGCACAACAGGAAAATCGGTTGCAGACATTACCCCGTCCACGTGCTGCGTGGTTGACTTCACTTCGAGCTTACAATGTGTCCAAGGTGCAGGGAGACGATACCAATGCAACGGACAGCTGCGTACAGCATACCACAGAAACCAATCAACACAGACATCAACCGCAGCAAATGCATGCTAACATGGGTAAACGGGAAAGGTTAGAGAAGTTGCACTGGCGATGCCACCTGATAGTGTCAAGATCAAACGTCACCAGTTCAGTAGTCTAGAGGATAGCCCAAGCGGACAAGGGAAATGCACCTGAAGAGCAAAGACGCTTAACATACCTAAAGAAGATTTCACATCGGAATGTAGACACTGGTCTTAAGCACTTCGTTGCTGGTTGCTATCAGTTACCGTAACGTGTTGCCCACTCACCATTCAACGCAAATTGCATTGCTGATGCATTTCAACGCAGCCAAACCATTGCACTGCAACCATAATTAACCCCGGCTATGCTAACATGCCGTGCGACCATGCTAGATGCTGTGAAGGATGTTCTCACAGTGTAGCCCACTTTGAGTAAGGATACACTTTCAACAGCAAAAAGCTCAACTGTGTAATGCTTTGTACTAACAATGTTTTAGATGATTTTGTTTACTAGAAAAATACCGATCCTACTTGAAAAACTTGAAAAAGCAGCCAAACATTTTTGCTTAATTTATGATAATCAAGCTTTGTTATACAGGTTGTATAACTTTAGGCGTATCGATATATAAGTTTTTTTGTGATGCTGATTTCGCCCAATTGTTTCTCTTTTTTTGGTTCCTATTATTATCTGGGAGTGTTTTTAAATAAAAAAATATAACTCCTATCTATATTATTAGCAACTTGTTTAACTCACACTTGATTTCAATATTTCAATATTTCCTCCAATAACAAAGTGGTGAAAAGGTTTCAAAAACACTACTATGATTATTCAAAGACATGTAGCCGAAAATTGCTTCATCGAATGCGTTAAAGTGTGTGTGTGTGTGTGTGAAGAAGAAGAGCGTTGAAAAACAAAAGGGTGCCAATTTGGTGTGCCGTACCTTACCTAGCGCAGAGAACCATGTCGATCGTAAACCCCGCTTGATTTACGATTATAACGACAAGCCAACAAGCGAGTAAACAAACAAACTCCGGGCTCAAACAAAACATCAACCTCCCAAAATCGAAGCGTCGTTGAATGCGCAAATAGAGAGCAGAGTTTGGGGGGAAACAACATCCCTGGCCCGTCAATATTTCGGTTGTATTTTTGCCGATCACAACCCTTCTGCTGCTCATGGTCACTCAATCCAACGTATCCTGATCGTAACGTACAGGGACAGCTCTCCGACCGGGAATCGGTTGCAAAAAAAAACGTACCCGATACTGTTTACATACAGTATTTCGGTTGTTGTACAATGATTTTTCTTTCATTTTGTAAAGCATCGTGCCGTGAAAAGGATTTTCGTTGCTTTCCGGGCTGAGGCTGCTACAACCATCAATTGTGGGGCGGCTTGGTTTACAAAAAAAAACTCTGCTACCTATTCGTACGCGTACAATGTGCCAGACTGTTGCGCATGTGGACACATTTGCCGGTCATTTCGATTTGGTGGAATGCGACAAACAACCGGATGAAATGATCTGTTGTTTGATGCTCGACTTTTCTCAAACAAAAAAAAAACATACCAGCAGTACCCTGACCGAAATGGATAACATTCTGGCTAAGAAGAAAAAAAAACCCATCTTAATAAGGTATGTTTGTTATTTGGATTGCATAACTTTAGGCATTTTGTTTTGCGATACCTTTTATACCGTGTTGTTTATAAAAAAGGAAATTTATTTTATAATATTAAACAACGTGTTGTGTTTTTTTAAGGGATTGGTAGCAACTATTTGTGTCCCTTGTTGGTGTGGCATTTGGGAAAAGAATTTATTACCCTTGCTGATCCTTGATCCGCTTCAGGACAGGTCAAGTGGAAGCAGCGAAAAAACAATACACAGAACGAACTGGCGAGCTGGTGTATGTTCGGAAGTGTACGGTAATTGGCATGAGGCACACGCCGGACACCTTTAGCATTCTGTCAAATATTCTTCGTTCCTGGTGTGATGTATCCTTTCCAACGATAAGGGAAAACATTCGAGCACAGTATCACTCAGTGGTAACAGTCGTTTTTCACCGGATTTGTCACTAAACCTGAATGATGCTGGGATAAAACAAACAGAGTGTGATAGCCCTTACTATCATTCTATCTCAACTCTTCCCCCTATTGACTTACACTGGATAGCGAGAGCAAACAACAAATCAACACGAACCAAAAATGGACCGAACGTAACGGGAACATTGAGACAAGGAAAAGTCCTTCAGGCGCGGTTAACTAATACGTCCTTAGACGAAGCGTTATTAGTATTTGTGTTTCTCACCCTTCCATTCGGCTTTCGCTCACGGAGTCAATATGAATGCACCAGACCGGATATCGGAATGTGCCATCCGGTCAACGGTTAATTCTTGCTACAAGTCACACAAACACACACACGAATAGACTAAAGAAGGAGGGAAAAGAAAACAAGCACGATGCTACGAAAACGATGCTGGCGTTGATGGAAGACCGGACAAATTTCGTGCACATCGCTCCCCAAACAAATGGCAAGAACTCGGAAACTGTCTCGCATGTAAATGACCCACCAGGACACGCCTGATGGGACAACCTCCATCCTCCCCCCCTCCATTTCCAAAAAAACTGTGAGGCCGGGAGTTAAACTGACCGTTTGGTGTCGTTATTCCCCATTTCGGTTTCGGTGCTTTCGGGAGATAGTAGTTTCACTCATCGGAAAACCCTTAACCGTCCCTTGACCATGCAGGAACGGTTGCGTGGAAAGTACGGCGGAAGGATGTGAACGTGTCACCATATGGTGTAACAGAGTTTTCAAGTATTAAGTGATGATTTATTTGCCATTCTCTCCCGGCTGCTTTCTACCCTGCCCCGGTTTGTTTTGGTCCCTATTATCCTTTTAAGTCGCTTTCCCCCTTTATCTTGCCTGCATCTCCTCGGGATATTGACAGCGACTCGAGGCATGACTTCACTGTTGGCTAGTTTGGAAAGCTTCCGCACCAGATTGTGCTTCGAG
>CM028102.1:19844828-19861527 GCA_016170015.1 Anopheles longipalpis
TTACCACGTAGCCGGATAGTCAGTCCTTGCTACGGGGGGACGGTCCGGATGGGATTTGAACCCGGTCCGGCCGTGTGGACTGGCGCCGTTTATCACATGCACCACCGGGCCGCCCCTGTGGTTATTCTTCTTAAGGGATTGGTTATTCTACTATCTAATTATGTATCCTATATCCTATGTTACTTCTATTCTATTCTATCTTACATACTACATTAAAAACTAAGCGTTCTCTTTCTCTCAACTAGTTCTACTATTCGCTAACTATAAATCATATCTTACTATAATATCTAATTTACTATAACGCCTGCATTGCCTAAGTAGCGGGCGCAACAAGAGTAAAAGTTGCTCATTATTTCGTTCTCAAATGCTCTTATTTAACACTACAACACCAAGCGTTTTAAGCGTTTTTCGTTCTTGGTTAATTTCCAAACAATTTCGAAGAGTTGGAGTATATTTTGTTGTTTATTGGAGATCATACTATAGGATATATGTATGTAAAACTCATGTTTCAACAATCTTAAGTGTTTAACACCAAAAAATAATGTGACGAAAATGAAGCGTTTCAGTCAAAATCACTGGTCCGGTAGTTTTAGTGTTAATGAAAGATATCCCTAGAAGCCTCTCACTTAAAGAGTAATTCATATATTTCTTAAATTAAATAAATTAAAATAAATTTAAAAAAAATAAAAAAAAATGTTTAAAGTTAAATTTAAAAAATATTTTAATTTTTTTTTAACTTTTAAAATTAATATTAAATAGCAGAAATGTAATATTTTTTAATAAAAAAAATTAAAGGCACAAATGAAAATCATGTGTTGTATATGTGTGAAGTAAATTTTGATACTGGCCTACAAAGAATAAATTGTTGGGCAAGCTTTTGTACAACAAACAAGGAAAAAGCAGTGCCACAAGTGGTAAATTTTCAAAAATTTCCTCCATAAATCACAGCAAACGCTGAAGTTACGTACGATCTTTCATTTGTTTTACCAATCTGTGTTTTCGCCTGATTCTGTTTTTATCCCACTGCTACATACATTTATTTATTAGCGTAGGGACGGCCAGGCCGTATATCTACTGCTACATACATTCTCTTATTCCTTTAATGGCAACAGTATTGCCACTTCCGGTGTGCGGAATGATTTAGCGTGTACGTAACATTTGTTTGTAATTTCCTTATGCAACATTTCCTTCACCCTTTAGGGAAAGGAAAGGTGGTAAATAAAGGGTTATCAACATGGGGAGGAAAAAAAACAGACACAACGGAACGAAAATGAAAGTGCCAGTTTCCGGCCAATCTAAAGTGGTGGAGTTTTCCATTGAATCTTTGTCCAACCATGGCCATGTAGTGTGTTGGTATTAGACGAAAGCGTCATAAGGAAGCACCAGTGTTAGGAGGTAGAAAACATTTCAGCTCTTATCGGACGAGGCAGTTACGCAAAATCACTCGTCCGAAGTGTTAACGTCAAGCAAAACTATCCACGAACCCTTTCGTTTTATAGTGGTGACCGGGTGGGGAAAGCAGAAACTACACGACGGTTAGTTGTTGGTGATTTCTTCCCGCAAAAGGATCAACTCCAGCACCAGCTGAGACACTGCTCGCTCCGGTGAAATTATTACATACATCATGGACTGTGTTTGGGTTTGTGGGTGATAGCAAAGAGGGTAGTTTGGGTTGAAAGAAGAAGCAGCAAAACGAAAACTGGAATGGGTAACAAAAGAAAGTGCGGTTTCCAAACTGACAAAGGCGGAAGGATTATCAAAAGGCATGAAATGTAGCGTTTCCACTTTCCGGCTGTGTGGGCCAAAGGACTTGAGATTTTCCCTTTAATTAAGTTATACTTACCGATCTGGTTCGTTGAACTAGCAACCGGGGGGGAATCGGTGATAACACATACACAGTTGACGGCACAGTTTTTGGTTGCCCGAATCCTTATAAAACACATACTTAAAAATTAGTTTTCATCCCTTTTCCCGGCTCCGGCACCCGTAACAGAATTGAAAAGGAAAGGAAGGGGAGGAGACTGGCAATAAGGGGTTGGCTAAGGACTTGTCCAGAACTCGGCCCGGTATAATAATGATAATATATGAGGTTAAAGAACGGGTAGTTTGTTTAAACACAAATTACCCTTCAGTGAGTTCGGACGCTTGGGATGTTTTTGGGCCGGAAACGGACGGAATTGTTTTAAAGAGTGACGGGTTGTGGGGAAGAGGGAAAGGGATGGGTTGAGTTCGGTCATTTGTTTCCATCGCTTTCCTCTTTCTCTCTCTCGCGTCCGTAGAACTGCTTCATTTTCGCGGACAGATCGGTAGAAGGAAAAGGGTCCCATAACCACACAANAAACGGACGGAATTGTTTTAAAGAGTGACGGGTTGTGGGGAAGAGGGAAAGGGATGGGTTGAGTTCGGTCATTTGTTTCCATCGCTTTCCTCTTTCTCTCTCTCGCGTCCGTAGAACTGCTTCATTTTCGCGGACAGATCGGTAGAAGGAAAAGGGTCCCATAACCACACAAACAGAAATTACCCGAAGATAGCGCTCACTCTGGTCGTGTATGGCACTTTTGCCAGTGAAAGAGTGAATGCAGGAAAGTGGGAAACGGGTTGCGACCATGCGCAGGCCATAAAGATTAAGATAAATTACTTTAACAAACTAATTATTAAGCTGTTATCAGAATTATATTATTTCACTCCGTGTTGCAGCAACTGTACAAGATTGTTCAATAGTGCGAGGGAAGGGGGAGGAGATGATGTGTGGATGTTGGGAAAGAGGTTTTCTGTGAATCCTTGAAGTTGGTGTGTTAACTTGGTCCCGAAAGCGAAATGAATGTAAATAAATTTTACTGTTTAAATAAACAGTGTTGTTTATGTGTTGCGTATTGCATACAAACAGGAGCATGCGAACGGGTCAATTGCCAAAAAACGCCCAAATGTATGCATTTTGTGCATGCATTACATTACAGTTCATTTTAATATTGCTTGTTACTTCTTTCCATTACTTTAAGCTGCACAGTTACTACGAAGGACTACAAACAGTAGTCCTTAACTAGAATTAAAAGAAAATAAAAGCTTTAACACAATTTATACAACAATCATCAGTTTGATAAAGAAAATAAAAACAAAATCTTACTTTATTTTTCATGGAGTATTTAAAAATCAGCTTATACGATGGTATTTAACATCGGAGTAAAACACGATTTATAGATAAATAGTGGTCGCGTGAATTAAAATAGCGAATGGTAGATACACCCACCAACGATGGAGTTCTACGCAACAAATCGCATGTAAGGGATAAGGAAATTCATCTGCAGTGTTAGGAATGGAACAAAAGTGGAACATTGGGCGAAAGTAGGATGAGAAAACGGTTTGGTTTTGCATCCGTGTGCGCGTCCAAAGTGATTGAAGTGGAAAGCAGATAACGGACCGATTATCGCTTGTGGATTGCTCGTATGGCAATGGGGAAGTGTGTGATTGTTGGAGGGATAGAAGTAGGGCGATAATTTTAGATTTTTTTCTGCTACCCATTTTTTACATCACTCTGAGCTCCCCAATCATATCAGGTCTGTGATGCGTTTTTTTTTGCGCTGTCCTTGAACATGATGTGTTTGTTTGTTAAGCCGACCCGTCTTTGTTCGTTCTATCGTGCTTTTCGTATTTGGAACATGGGTAGCCTCGAACATGGGTACCAGCATCAGTAAACTGCAGTCACCGTAACCGATTCGCTTCGGCTCGAGCCGAATTGGAAGGTTAAACGAAAGTAAGCCACGCCATCCGTAAGGACTTGGAGGACCAACTGGAACGAAGTGTTTACGCCCGATGGCACCGCTTCAAAAGCACAGTCGTGCCCATTGCTCGTTAGTGCCTGATGTGCCTTAGTTTGTTGGTCGATGGGTTAACCTTTACATGACAAGTGGTTACATGATGGACACAATTTTATTCCATATGCATAAACCATATAATTGGGAAGTTACTGCAAATGTATTAGGACAATTTAACAATTTTTATTAACTTGAAGATGTGCTTGAAGGATGTATTCCTAATGTATATAATATAGGGAATACTAATGTTCCCTTATAATAAACGAAAATTAATAGCTTTTAATATTACTCTACCAACGACCTTATTCTACCTCTTCGACATGTGACGCATCATGAATTGCATCCATCTAGGCGCCAATTTGCTTCTTTTTTTTGCTTTCAAGGGTTTAACTGTTCTATCCACAACGACACAAATACTCATACCATTCCCACCATGCCACGAAATTGTATTATTGTCTCCATTAGCCGAAAGGAAAAAATAAATAAATCGGGATCGTAATGTCCTTTACCCGCTGGTGCTAATCATAACTATTCGCCAAACCCAAAACTGCCAACAGACAAATCCACGATACAAACGAACGATGCTTCTAATGGGAACAAATAATACATCCCCACACCCTAATTTATGTCGTTCATCACCTAACCCATCCTCTCGTCGCTCCGGCTGCCTTAAGGCAAAGAAAACACGAATGCCCATAAGTAAGTGCACCGTATCGAAGTAAATCAACACCCCCGTCCCCTGGTGCCGTGACCAGGAAAAATTGTCGCGTTGGAAGAAGGGGGCTTGGGGAGGAGACTCGGCAGATTAGTGTCATTTTTTATCACCTTTGGTGTTTGCTGTATAGAAAGATTAGGAGGATGAAGCAAAATAAATACAAAAATATATCCCCCAAACCGCACCCCCCCGTGAGCAGGAAATCGATCTTAATTTTCTAACTTCACTTTCCCTTTTTCCATTCCCTTTACCTTTCATTCACGTTCTGCTTTTCGGCGTGTGCCAGTGGCAAAGAAAATAATGTTTTGTCATCATTTTCATTATGTGATTTTGTGAACTCGAAAGGAAAATATGGAAGTAAGGAAGTTCGGAAGAGATAGGGAAGGGGTCTACATGAAGATTGCCTGCAGGGCAAGATGGGAAAATGATCAACAGAATGATTTGTTTTCCCAGTTTTGCTATGCTGCCGTTTAGTAGTGAAAAAGGTAAAAAAAGTGGAAAAATGAAGTTTTCGACATCGTTGCCAATTGTAAAGGAGGGAGAGAGAACAATTCAAATGGAAGGGAAAAGAAGAAACGAATGTTTTTGTTGAGCAATATGTGTTTGGTTGATGAACGCTTAGTAGAATATGAAGGATTTATTTTGTTGAACGCTTTGGTGCATAAAGGAATCTGAAGTAGTATAAAATAATTTGCGAATATTTTTTTTGCAAATTGATAAATATACTTAAATTAACTTCAAACGCAGCAAAATCGCCTAAAGCTATGCAACCGTTAGTACAAAATAACTTAAATGTTTTTAGTAAAATTTGTAATAAATTGTTTACAACCTAGTATCGAATCAATGGAAGGCAAAAACGTATTATAATCTTACCAAACAAACAGTTCATTTAACGTATTGTTGCAACTTCCGCGTAAAACATGCTAAACAGTCAAGCAAAAGAGCAGCTGCTTCTTAAAGAAAATTATTCCCAGGTGATATGTCTTCCCCATTGCTTCATCTCATGTTTGTCGATTAGCTTCCACACGATGGATTAGAAAGAAATTAGCTCACCCCATGGTAAACTGTTTTGGGATGAATTCGGTTTTGCTTGCCCTACGACATCGCTTTCCCGAAATCGATACGATACGCTGATCTTTTGTATTTTGAAAGGGACGATTTGCCGAGTGTTGAGAAAAAGCAAAACAAAAACAAAAGAACCTTAGCTGTGTGTATAGCGCAACGATTGCAATTAGCAATTAATCACCAGTGGTTCACCATTTTTTTCCTAAATACTTTTCATACATATACATGTGGGTGTGTGTGTGTGCTTTTCCAAAAACCTCTTGAAGCGGTAGCTAACTGGTTCGGTTTTCCACTGAAATAAAATAATGTTACCATCGGACGGTTGGGAAAACGGATGTGTTCGAGTGTATCTATTTTCAGGCTAAATAAACATGTAAATCGATTACCATTAATTACGATCGTTTGACCACCGGAATTCGGAAGCGAACGTAAAAGCATGGAAAAATTGGGTGCAAGAAGAACGGGGAACGGTATATGTTGGTGCTGATGGTAGTGTGATGAGATGGAAGGCAGGGAGACGAGATTGGAAAAATGCTCATTCTCGACTCGTCGCCCAGGTTCACCAGACCATCGCCATTTTTATCGGGCTGATGGAATGGGCAAAAGAGTGCATACAAGGACTGATGACCGGGTAGCGGGAAAAAAGGATGGAGAGAAGAAAATTAATTGCCCATACGATAACTCAATTTACCTTGTACCGTTTCGCTTGTCGGTTTATGCGCTCGCCATCGGTCTACCAGCACGAGGGATATAGATTGTTGCGTTTTTCCGGCACTTTTCCTCACATCGGTTACCAACCCACCACCCCCTTAGACACTCCACCCCTTGCGAGTGGGAAAGCAGGAGGTTTTTCGTTAAATTTGGATATTCGAATTCTTCGCCAGCCAAGCGTTCGTTTACTATCGGGATGATTTGTGTGATGGTGTTTCTCGTATTTCCCGCGCTTACATTTTCCACGTCCACGTAAATGGCGTGGAAATGCGATGTGCTCCGATGACCGCAAGTAGTGTAGGGTTCGTGGCAATTTCGGAATAGTCGCCTTGTAGCTGCAGGAATACTTCATTCAGATCATGGCAAATAGTTCCTTTTCCTTTTTTACACAATTTACAGTGTCAAACATTTAACGTAAAATTTACCTATGTAAAAAATTTAAAAAGGAACCAAATATTTATCAAAAAAATATTTGTTTTTCTTCCTCTAAATCTTTTGTATGCAACGTTATTTCTAATCATGTTTAGCTCATATTTGATCGGAGATCTCAATCAAGGCGTCATAAACAATGTTTTGCATTTCTGCCACACAATGCACATTGGGCAGTTATGAACAAATTTCAGGATAAAATTATTTTGAGGAATATTGTAAGTGTTTATTGGTTGTTATCATTGATAGGGAAAAAAATCGAGATCACAGTTACTTTTGGGAAAATATGGTCGCCCACTGTCTAAGTTAGTGGAGGTGCCTGGTCCTTGGAGGGAGGTATTGTAGAAACATTTACAAATGTTGGTATTATGGTTCAATTGTGTTGATTGGAAGAAGATTAACAATTGGCAAAGGTTTTGATATCACCTGCAAAACGTATATTTAGTGTATCTAATACAACCATAACTTCTCCAAGCCTTACACAGTCCTATGAATCGGTATCAGAACATACATCCTGATGTTGCTTATCATGGGACCGTTCGGGCCGACTAGTTCTTGCAAAATGTGCTCCAATACTTGATTTAGCAATAAAAAACGTTAAAAACCATCTTTTAAAACATCTGGAAAGACAGACTCGTTGTTGGTTTTCAACCTGTTACGTAGCTTTACTCCCCAAACTATTTTCAAAACCAGTTGTTAACGATGCAAATATAACAATTTGTAATGTTGTTTAACGTTCCATCTCTTCTCCAAAAGCAGAGATCAGCACATCAGATCACACGTGTCAGAGTGTAACACAAAGTTCAAAACGGTAGTATAAATACAGTTCAATTCGAGAAGATATCAATACTTACATACATTATAAAAGGAAAGGTGAAACAAAAGTAAATAAATAAATATTTTCTGATCAATCCGCTGTATGAAAATCAATGTCTTATGGAGACGCCCAGTACTTTATGTACCCGATCCCGAAAAAAGTTAGTTAAAAAAAACTGTCATAAAAATCGCGTTCGCCAACTTTCACACTCTTCTCTTCACCACATGAAAGTTCCCATGTTACACTATTATGTGATACTAATGAGTGGACGCAACTCGGCAAAACTCTCAGAATGATTTCAAATGGAATATTAAAAATATGATATTTTCACGGACTTTTTGCAAACATTTTCAAAATTTGAAGTGTAGTTTAAGATAAATCACAAACATGAGTACGTATGCATAAAGAATATTAAATTTCCTTTTAAAATCACAAAAAGTTTTCAAAACCAGTCCAGTACCTGTTGAATTACATTGGTTTAAAATTTGACAAAAAAAAGTTTTTTTAATAATTTTTCACAAATCTTGACTTTGACAGCCTCGTTCTTAGAAACCAGATGAGTTAGAGACTTCATTTTTTGGAGTTTTTTTCCTTTAATCCTATAGATTGATCGTTCCGCAGTTGATTTGCCTCTAATTGAAAGTTAGTTTTTTTAATTTCATTCCGGCTAATGACCACCGTGCAGTGGTTTAGGTTGTATTGTAGTACCTCCATGAGCTACGAACAGTACACCGAAGACCTCCTCCTGTTTGGTGATCATTCGCGCCAGAGGCACAAACTAAATACCTTGGAACGCGCTTGGTGATCCGTTCATGAAAAGTTTTCCAACAATTCCGAGCGTGGTGGTCAGGATCTCAGCTTCTGTATCATTTCCTGGACGGAGAAAAAAATCGCAATGTGCAGATGGACCATCCGACTTCATTACCACAGTTGCGAATTTGGCCGGCCTCTTAATATATGCCGCCTGTCTTACTTACTTAAAGATAAACATTTACAACAAAATCAGATATAATAAAGTATTGACACGAACACACACATTCTCTAGAACTTCGTAGAGTACGAACCGGTGCTAATACATTGATGAGTATGGTTAATGTCCTGACAGCACTGGTAGAGTCGATGAAGATGTCAACCAATTTCTTCGCTTCGAATGCCTATCTGAGGGTTGCGGTTCAGCACTTCATGAGCCAACAGATGAGGCATGGGTTTTCTTTTCCCCTTTCAAAGCAATCTTTTTCCCGTTGCTGTCTGCTACGAAAGGGAAAATCCTACCGATATTTAGGCAAAAGCCGCCTGTCAGCTTTGGTTTGCGTGTGTGAAGAAAACCAGAGCCCCTTCGCTACATCTTACAAAGCTTCCCTTTCTCACCTTCTCGCATCTTTCATCCTCGCACCTAGAGCACGGCCATAAAACACTTTTAATGTCATTATAAATCTTCTCAAGATTTACTTCCATTCCACATGCCACCCATCCAGCAACCGAAAGGGTTGCGTCTCCTTTGCGCGATGGAGTGTGCGTTATCCTTATCCAGAGGATCTTTCGTGGTTTTTGCAAAGTAGACCATGGTAAGTACTCACGTAGGTGAGATTCAGCGCCAGATGGCGTTTTCCGGTCGTACCGTTCTTGAAGGTGTGGTTAGAATTTCATCCTGTTCTTCGTTTGTCGGATGGAACGTCTGTTAGAAGAGCTTAAAAGTGGTCAAGAAGTCGCGATGCCATTTCGGTCAAACGGGACTATTCTTTGAACTTACACCTTTCCTTCCAGGCATAACAACAGCCTACATTTTCAAACCCTTTCCAACCGTCGCACGTCGGTAAGAGTGCTTTTCATTCCCGTGATAATTACTCCTTGCTTCGTAGGAAAGGCGAGAGTGGATGGTTCGGATGATTTCCCCGCTCACATTTCTGTCCATTCTCAGGGGAACAATTTATTATTTTGACCAAACAAAACAACCCTCAAGCACACAAACTTCCGTATTCGGCCCGAAACGAAATGGTCAAACTTTACCCCTCAACCACTGTTTCCTTGTTTCCTTCTGAAGAAAGTCTAAGGGAAGCATTTAGAAACTGTCTGCCTACCTTAGTGTGTTAGGAGGCTGAGTTAGAAATAGAGAGAAGAGTTAAAAAAAACCCCATCCGGACCGTTCGCACGTAGCAAGGACTGACTATCCAGCTACGTGGTGAAAATAAGTCTAGAATAGCAGAAATGGCCGGCATAACCTTACAGGTCGTTAAGAGAGAGTTAAAAAAAAGAGTTCTCTTTCTCACTCTTGCATGTAATTTATTCAAAATTGTTCCGTTATCGAAATAGTGAAATAATTTAATTCCGTAACCACAACCGAACAGCAGAAATGATGGTATAAAGGGAAAAAGAGAAATGGGCATCATCACACCAATTTCATACACACACGCACGCAAACATCGCTTAAGTTCCCATGAGAAAAACCAGGGTACCCAAAAAACTGAAAGTAGGTTTTTCTATACCAGTTCTGGAGCGAGTTTTCCATCTTCCAATCAAGATAAATGGTACGATAGTGGCAGAAAGTGAGTAGGAGATTCAAAACTTTCCCTTCAAAAAGGACACGTACACACACACCACCTCCCAAAAAACCTGGAAGTATTAATGGGAAACAAACAACAGAGCCAATGACGTACAAGTTTGTATGCGCTGCCGTTTATCTTGTCGGTAAAATGTCGCTCCCTTCTTGTCTTGTTTTGCAAACTTCCGGCTATTTTATTGATGTCGTTTTGTAGGCAGACTATTGATTCACAGCCGAATCGGTATGCCCCTTTGAAGAAAGTGGGTTAGTAGGTGAGCGATTTTTTGCGTCACAATATCCGGACGGTGGGGTAGTGTAACTGGTAGACGTGCAGCACGTCATGCTCTAAGAGGAATCGTCGTACTTGGTTCAAATCCCAGTAAGAAATGCAAAAGCGCTGTAGATCCGTAAATCGAAGTTATGTTAACAAAATAATGATAATAGTAGACATGTCTTAGCAGATCTATCAGTCATTCAAAGATGAAAGAAGATAAACCATAAACAAAATATATCAAAATAAAAAGTGTCTTGACGCCCCCAAAAAAAGAAATACGTTTTAACACAAGAAACACTTTAGTCGGTGTAAGTGTAAACTTCTTGCATGCAGCAGATGCTTTGTGTGCAATAATTTATACAAGTTGCATGTACAACAAGACCACGTCTGTACTAGTGATGGGTTCTCGGAATCGCACCCACGGCTCCGAACCGCTTCCGAGCATAGCAACTCCGGCTCCGATTCCGGCTAGGTTAAAACCACGATTCCGCCTGGAGCCGTCCGGAGCCGCCCGGAACCGTCCGGAACCGCCTAGTCGGCAGCCGGAGCCGTCGGAATCGTCGGAATCGTCGGAGCCGTCCGGAGCCGTCCGGAACCGTCCGGAACCGTCCGGAGCCGCCTAGTCGGCAGCCGGAGCCGTCGGAATCGTCGGAATCGTCGGAGCCTCGGAGATAGTCTGTCGGAGATAGTCTGTACTAGTGATGGGTAAATTCGACAAAAAACCGGAATCGCTTCCGAATGACTCCATAAATTTTGGAAGCGGCTCCGGAAGGTAGGTGCAGTACTCCGAATTCGGAACCGTCCGGAGCCGTCCGGAGCCGCCCGGAGCCGCCCGGAGCCGTCCGGAGCCGTCCGGAGCCGTCTGGAACCGCCTAGTCGGCAGCCGGAGCCGTCGGAATCGTCGGAGCCGTCCGGAATCGTCCGGAGCCGTCCGGAACCGTCCGGANTAACTTTGCCGCGTCTTGAGCTGTCCGGCGCCTTGCTGTTATGTCATGTTTGGCAGAAGGTGAAGGAGAGTTTAAAGATGGATGTTCCCAGCTTCTTTTGGGTCGACTCGACCATAGTGCTGCATTGGCTGTCGGGTAGTCCCTCTCGCTGGAAACAGTTCGTAGCTAATCGCGTTTCAGAGATCCAGCATCTTACCGAGCGGTTGAGTTGGAGCCATGTGGCTGGCGAGCAGAACCCTGCTGACATTATTTCTAGAGGAATGATGCCAACTCAGTTGAGAGATGCTGCTCTATGGTGGCATGGTCCCGCATGGCTGTGCCAGCCGTCTAGCGCTTGGCCGTCTCAAAATCCGTGTTTTGAGCTGTCAAGTCAAGAACTGGAAGAACGCATTGTGGTGCATGCTGGACAGGAGAATGCACCTAAGCCGATCTTCAGTCTTCGATCGTCATTCGTGGGTTTGGTGCGATTGGTTGCATACTTGCGGCGATTCCGGTATAACTGCAACCCAACTCATCGGGCACATCAGAGAGTGGGATATTTACGATCGTCGGAACTTCAGGAGGCTACACAGGCGTTACTTCGTAGCGCGCAACGAGAATGTTTTGATGAAGAGATTAACGATCTTCAGCGATATGGCGAGGTGAAACGATCCTCAGGATTGAAGGCCTTGTGTCCATTTATCCACGATGGTGTGATGCGGATTGGCGGTCGCTTAAGAAACGCCCCAGTTTCTTATGATCGGAAACATCCGATCATCTTAGCTGCCTCACACCCCCTAACCCTGTTGATAGTGCAGCATTACCATCGGAATCTGCTTCATGCCGGTCAGCAACTCATGATATCGACCATCCGCGAAAAATTCTGGCCGCTACGCATACGGAATTTGGTACGAAAGGTGGTTCATGATTGTGTGCAGTGTTTTCGACTAAAGCCAGCCACCAACGAGCAAATGATGGGAGAGCTTCCAGTTGAAAGGGTAACGCCGACCTTGCCGTTTTTAACGACGGGAGTAGATCTTTGCGGACCGTTGCTCTACAGAATTGGAGGCCGAAAAACTGCTCCAGTTAAATGTTATGTGGCCATCTTCGTCTGCATGCTGACCAAAGCTGTGCACGTCGAGCTGATCGACAACCTTTCGACACCATCTTTCATTGCCACATTGAAGCGATTCGTGGCACGTCGAGGGAAGCCGAATCTGATTGAGTGCGATAATGCGACGAATTTTCGTGGCGCGGACCGCGCATTGAAGGAACTACAGCAGCTTTTTGAGACGCAACAACATCAACATGGCGTCGCATCTTACTGTGGTTCAGAAGGAATCGATTTTCGATTCATTCCTCCACGCTCCCCACATTTCGGCGGACTGTGGGAAGCGGCGGTCAAGTCGCTGAAGAGACATCTGAAGGCGACAGTTGGAAATGTAGTGCTGCAGCGAGACGATTTGGAAACGCTTCTAGTTCAGGTGGAGGCATGCCTGAACTCTCGACCCTTAACGCAGCTAACAGTCGACCCTGAACACTTGGAGATCCTCACCCCCGGCCATTTTCTGGTTCATCGCGCGTTGTCCTCGTTACCAGAACCGTCATACGACGGTATTCCCGAAAACCGTCTTGATCGGTACCAGCAGACGCAAGAGTACGTGCGACGCATCTGGAAGAGGTGGAGCACAGAATATCTGTCCGGGCTGCATCCGCGTACAAAATGGACAAGAAAACGGGACAACATTCGCGAGGGAACTATGGTGTTGTTAAAAGAGGATAATCTTCCTCCCCTGAAATGGCGGTACGGTAGGGTAATTAGGGTCTACCCAGGAGATGATGGTCTCATAAGGGTTGTAGATGTCAAGACAAAGGACGGTCAGTATAGAAGGGCTATTTCGCGAATTTGCGTGCTACCAGGGCAACCGGAACAGGCAAGTCAGGAAAATGGTGGAAACTGATCGTTCCACGGGGGGCGGCTATGTTGGTTATTTGGGTAAGGTTTAATAAGGTAAATATGTTAGCTGGGAGACAACACTCCAACCATGGAATATAACCTTATGTCAAATGTTTCAGTCCACTCAAACAAGCAAATAAATCAGTCGCAATAAAACTATCAAAGAATCAACTCCCCTAACAGAATGAATTCCGGACGATCAAGATAACATCCAATGTTTCTTCTACATTTATCTACATTTTTTATGTAATTGTTATTGCAAAATTATGCTTGGTGTATTATAATTATGTAATCATCATAACTGATGTTCTTATCTAATGATCTCTCTTCTTTAAAAAAATGTTAACACTTCATGTTTATAAATTTACAATTACAGATAACGCGCTACGCTTTACAACTTTCTGCATCAAAATCCAGCGACCTAACAGCATTGGTTCGATTTGTGGTTACACTAATCGCATGTAGGCCACGAACCAACAGCTATCACAGTTCCCGGTAAGTTCCCGCAGCAGATCTAAAAAAATCGCTTTTTTATTTTAATGAAATGCTTCTTTTATTCGTAAAGAACGGCTTCAAATGCTTTTTAACAAAGAAATAAATAGATGACGTATCAGTTCACGGAAAAAAACTGCAAACGCCGGTAAACAAGATAAGAATAGGTATCGGAATGAATTCCGGACGATCAAGATAACATCCAATGTTTCTTCTACATTTATTTACATTTTTTATGTAATTGTTATTGCAAAATTATGCTTGGTGTATTATAATTGTGTAATCATCATAACTGATGTTCTTATCTAATGATCATAAGAACATTTATAAAGTTTAAAAAAATGTTAACACTTCATGTTTATAAATTTACAATTACAGATAACGTGCTACGCTTTACAACTTTCTGCATCAAAATCCAGCGACCTAACAGCAGACCTGGTTCGATTTGTACTCCCACTAATCGCATGTAGGCCACGAACCAACAGCTATCACAGTTCGCGGTAAGTTCCCGCAGGAGATCTATTGATCAAATTGGATTTCACGTAACGCACATAAATTGTTAATACATATGTGACCCCCTCACCCTCTATCGTAACAAAATGTAACGCGTGAAGCATCCCTTCTCTATTAATTCATAATTAGGATTTTATCGCATATGAATTAAGCTACTATTACTTTAGAATACCTTAATGCACAACTATTAAGAAAATATACCTAATTATAAATTACGCAGTTGGGTAAACCTAACCCTTCCTTTCCTTTAAAGTTTTCGAAATATCTACTAATATGGTTATTTGATTTTAAATTCTACCGTTCAATAGCACTCTCAGATACAAAAATGCCTACTGCAAGTGTAATAACACCTGTGCACCAAAAGGAAGCTTCTATTCAAAACTTTTGTCTGCGTCAATTACTTGGTCGAAAGCGGAAAATGCACGTCATATTGTCATGGCCTGCTTGCGCGAAAATCGTTTTCCAGGAAATTTGATCTATTGCTGCTGTCCTCTATCCCCTGCCCATCTGATCCATCTATCCATCTATCCATTAAATCTCTAATAGGTTTTGCTCCATTTTAACTAACCTACCAGCTTGCTGTGCTACTCTACGTTGCGTCCTGAACGGGTCGCAAACACTATCTTGATAGGACATTAGACCAGCATCCTCTGATTGGCCACGTTCTCTTAGCTGATTGATAAGAGTTTCCGCTGATAAAAAAATCGCTTAAGAAACCTTAAAATAGTGACCTAACTCATTTTGATATTTTTTTGCGCTTGTTAATAACGCCTAGGCCTTATTAAGTCTTATTTTACCATGTAGCAGGATAGTCAGTCCTTGCTATGTCGGGACGATCCGGATCGGATTTGATCCCCGGTCCTGCAGTGTGGATCGGCGTCGTTTGTAACATACACCACCGGACCATTGTCATGTTCAATTTCGGTTTTGAGACCGACATATATCCTTCAAACCCCAAAAAACTATGTTGGGCACCTTTGTTGAGTAAATTTGAGTTGATATCCAAAATTAAAAATTGAAAAAAAATCGATTTGGGATTCTCCCTGAATACTCAAGAAGTGTTATATCATTTTACTCTATGAAACTTTACATTCTAATAGTACATATACCTTGAACGGACAACATAGACTTTTCCATTTGCAACGCTTTTTGAGGTATTGGAGTGATTAACAAAATTTAGAACTAAGTAGTGTTAGTTCACATGTTAATATTATTTATTTTTCGCAACTGTTAGTTTTACTTTTTAATACATTGTTTAAATATTCATCATTGATTACATAACTTAAACGAGGTAAATGCGTTCAAAGTTTTTGTTTTATTTTAAAGATAGTAGCATAGAGTGGTCAAATTATTACTTGAAATAGGAGGGATATTTCCAACACTACGATATGATACAATAGGGAAGAAGGAGGTTGACCATTGTTCAATTTTAGTTTTTTTTTTGTCATAATTGAATGATCCTTGCTTTATTAGCTTTGTCCGATAATCTCATTGAGATCAGTAGAGCTTTGCCTAATTTCATTAAACAACGGATATTTGCTAAAGCATCATGTGAAATATTTTGTGTTAATTTGTTTTGATTATTACCTTACACGTAGTGTTGGAACACTGTTTACGATTTGTAACGCCACCACCACTATCAAGAGCGGATTGCGTCTCAGGCGGAACAACCGTTCTTTAGGTTATAATAAATAGGGGGCTAAAAAGCCTTTTGGGCTCTCTCTGCTCTCTGCTCTATCATCGCTAAATCAAATGTACACAAACGGTACCCGACAGACAAAGAGACCTCAAATTTGAGAGAGTTACGGTAAAAGATCAAGAAGAACATGGAAAACGACGGCGAAACCCGAAAAAAAAGCATGAAACCCTTGATTGTGTGTGTGAGCCGACAGAGTTTGTTGAAGCTAGATTTGTTTCCATCTCGTTCTGACCTACATTGTTATCCTGCGTCCTTACTCTAGCGTTCATCCCACACTGTGACGAGCTCAGTTTGCTGTGCGCTAAGTCCAGGGTGGACGTGTTGTGGGAGTTAGAAAATTTTATATTTGTTTGTGCGTGAATGATGCGCGATTGCTTTGTGCAGTGCAATATGCTGACCAGTGTTGTGATTTATGTAGAGTTGATGTGCCTTTTTATGCCATTAACGTGTGGTGTTAGTTTTTTCCCTACACTCCGTGCTTGCTTCGGCAAGCGCATTGAAATGTAGTGAGGGAAAAAACTTTCGGTGCATGTTGTGGAAACTTCTTCCCCTTTTCACACAACGATTAATTCAGTTGGTGTTGTGTTTGGTGTGTGGTGTTGTGTTTGGTGTTTATGCGTGTATTTTGGTGACAAATAGTGTCAAACATATTGTACGCGTTGGTACAGGATAGTGTTTTCGTCTTCCTTTTGTGCTTCTTTTGTGCTGCGTCATTCGCCGTGCGCACACTGTAATCCTGTGTGCAGTGAA
>CM028102.1:19882313-19910468 GCA_016170015.1 Anopheles longipalpis
TAGGTCTTAGTATAGGTTTAGGATTTAGCCATTTAATATATTGTGGGTTTTTATGCCATTTTTCCCACAAAGCGTACATAATCATGCTATAACTAATAACCAACCGGCTATGCCATATGAAACGTAATACAAATCAATGAGGAGAGTTAGCGATAAACGAACCCATTATAAAATTGTACCATCTAATGATTGCAACTTAAAAATTTCCAAAATAAATTCACTCTACTACTACTACTACTACTACAAAGATGAAAGAAAATAAACCATAAACAAAATATATCAAAATAAAAAGTGTCTTGACGCCCCCAAAAAAAGAAATACGTTTTAACACAAGAAACACTTTAGTCGGTGTAAGTGTAAACTTCTTGCATGCAGCAGATGCTTTGTGTGCAATAATTTATACAAGTTGCATGTACAACAAGACCACATCTGTACCCAGCTTTCCCACAAGCAGTGATGGACGAGTCGGAGCCATCCATAAGCGACTCGAACCGGTTCGCGTCGACGCGTAGATACAAGTAGGTTCAGTAGATGCAAGGTTTCCGGTAGGTGCAACCTACCATAAGTGACACCGACCCGTGGATGCAACGAGTGCGGAACGGACTCGGGTTGATGTAGGTTCAGTAGGTCCAGTAGGTGCAAGGATTCCGGTATGTGCAAGCTACCATAAGAGACACCGATCCGTGGGTGCAGCAGGTTCGGATAGAACTCGAGTCGAACTAGGTTCGGTAGGTCCAGTATCCAGTAGGTTCAGATAGGACTCGGATCGAACACTACCATAAGCGACACCGATGCGTGGGTGCAGCAGGTTCGGATGGGACTCGGATCGAAGTAGGGTCAGCAGGTCCAGTAGGTGCAAGGATTCCAGTGGGTGCATCGAGTTCCGAACGGACTCATGTTGAAGTAGGTTCAGTAGGTCCAGTAGGTGCAACGATTCCTTTAGGTGCAAGATACCATATGCGACACCGACGCGTGGAACGAGTCTGAAACGGACTCGGGTCGAAGTAGGTTCAGTAGATTCAGTAGGTCCAATAGATGCAAGGATTCCGGTAGGGGCAACCTACCATAAGCGACTCCGACACGTGGGTGCAACGAGTCCGGGTTGGAACTACTGAACCTACCTATATTTACGAGTCTGCTGCATCCACGGGTCGGAGTCGATTCCGATTCTGCTGTACCCGACTCCGGGTCGAGGCATGAAATGAATCGTATGACCCATCACTACCCACAAGTAGCGGTTTTAAAGGATACTTCTTCTATTTGTTCTTCCTTTGCCTTTGACGCAGAAAGAATATCACTCCATTAAAACGAGGGTGAAAGTTTCCGCAATATTTATATGTCACAAAGAAACGCAAATCGTCTTCGTGTGCTTATGTGTTGCAATACGTGTTTTGAAATATTTTACTTAAAGGATTGGTTTGAAGGTACTGTACTGGTCCTCATACATAATAAGTCTCCGATTAGACCGTACTAGAAATATACTTTTCCTCGCAATTGCTTTTTTGCACTGTCCTCGCTGCAGCAAATGTTAGTCGTTCTAGTGTTAATACATTCGTGTTTGAATTTTTACCCGTCTTTGACGTACAGCGTGCATACAAGCAAAAGCCTTTTTAGCGTTCGCTTTTGTTTCGTAAAGAATATTGTAAGCTTTCACTGTTCCGTTAACAGTGTTGGGGTTGAATTTGTCATTAGGTGTATCCATTTAACTGATAAAAATTAAAGCATTAAAAATAATTGAAGCTGTGTACGATGCTTTTGCGTACAACACTTTATTCACTTCTGTGCAATAGCTGCATGCAAGCCCTAATAAAGATGACATTCTGTTGGACGCTTTAGGTTCTCCGTGTTAGAATCTCGCCATATAAATGAGATTAAATCTCAGCACGGGCGCATAATTTACATTCCCGGAAACCAGATGCTGCGTATTTCATCTGGCATGAAGCACGGGGTTGCGTGTGAGAGTCGACGTATGTTGTGTACCAGTGAGAACCATCATCATTATATATGCTTGAGTTGGTTTCCGAGCGTTAAAGCGAAAGAGGGAAAGAAACGTTTATCACTTCACTTCTTTCATCTCACAGTACGGAACTGAAAGGCACAACAGAGTGGTGTGTTTATGGATGTTTGAGCTCTAGAGCAAGCTAAAGAAGATCGTGGAGAAAATACACATACGCTCAACCCCACAGATGTATACAACCGAGAGTGTGGACCTCCAGCTAGAGCGTGGAACGGAAAGGGGAATGAACGTGCAGAGATGAGATGTGATGGACCCGTGTACACGAAAATATACCCCCCTTCACTATGACCCCTGCTACAACTACACATCCCCGGACAGTAGTCTTGGTTTGTACCAAGACAGCACAGCTGCCATCTTCCGAATCTTCGAATTTGCTCGCACACCGTTGCCAAGGATTGCAATATTTCACGCACCGATCGTTCGATTCTTGGCTAGGTTGGGATGATGAGTTGGCCGCTTGCCAATCCTTTGGGCCGGTACTACTAGTTACGAGCAAATGAGGACCTTTAGGCGTTTTGTTTTTCTCCTGACATTCGTTCACCAACACAACAACGACCCTGACCCTTTGAACGCCTGGGATTCACCAGTCACACCAGCGAGGCATACAAGCTGTCCGAAATTGAACCAAAAGAGTGGAGAGTAAAAATGAAAACAAAAACCCTATTCCGGGGAGTCTTGCTGTCTGGTAAAGACTGTGTATTAGTAGGTGTTGGATGGCTATATGATGGTACGCTATGTCTCTGCTCTGGCAATATAAGATCTCACGCTTTTTTAAGAGGTTGTGTTTGTATGTCTAATCTATTCTCCAGTAACATCAAAGGAACCAAACACATTTCAAGGGAGTGGTGGGGGTGGGGGTGCGTGATGAAGTGTGGTAGGTATGCGAGCGTGTTTGATGGTGGGTGTTGGGTGATTTTCAAATTGGTGCTAGAGGGATATGTTGACGTCATGTTAGTGCTGGGAAGGGGTATGTTGTCGTCTAATTGGTGCTAGAGAGTGTATTGTGGCGTCCAATTGGTCCTAGAGGGGGTATGGTGGCGTCAGTTTGGTGCTAGAGTGAGTCTCTCTCTTCTTGGCTTTAACGACCTTACACAGGTCACGCCGGCCATTTCTGGCTTACTAGACTTATTTTTACCACGTAGCCGGATAGTCAATCCTTGCTGCGTGGGACGGTCCGGATGGGATTTGAACCCGATCCGCCGTTTATCAATTGCACCACCGGGGCGCCCTCTAGAGTGGGTATTAAATTGGTGCTAGCCGATGAAAACTACTCTCTCCTGACCACCACCCTTGCTGCACTTCGAGAGGTCCTGTTGGGGGGGGGGGGGGACTGAAATGCTCAATAGTATCATTCACTTTTTATGTTTTATTTGCACTTTTATTTGCATAAATTCATACTTGTTCCTCTCCTTCCTCCTTTTTAGCTTTCCTTTAGAGAGAACACCCTTTTTACCTGGAAGGCTACATTCCTTGTCAGCGTATGCGCTTCTAGCAAGCAGCTAATTCGGCTTCTGCCGGAGCAAACTCTTCAGCTGCATCCAAACCATCCTGCAGCTCGTCTGTTCAAGTGATGGACCGTCAAACTCCGCTTCCTCCGCCCAACTCCGTTCTGACTGTCGCCATCCTACCGCCATCAATCCTGCTGCTCACATACACGCTGACGATGTCTTATGACCGGCATCATGGCATCATGACTGCGAATGGCTGCAGACTCTGCCCGACGTTATGCAGTGATTTGCACCTCCTCTGTGTGGTCCGCCGCTCACTGGGCCGCTAAATTTCCCTACTCGTCGTTCCAGGTCCGCTGCAATTGGACCGTGATCCGGTTAACAGTTTCGCAGATTCGATTCCCACTCCTAGCCTTACGCAACAGGTGCAGCTGATGGGTTTCCGGTCGTACCGGGTCCGATCCTCCTTCCTCGATTCTCGTCAAATAAGATCCTGGCAAACTGCAACAAAGTGCAGACACTTAAAGGACATTCGCATTGTCGGGAACGCCGATGAACCAGTGGCAGTCCGGAAACCACGTGAACCCCTCGCGGAAAATCCGTGTCCTGACAGTATCTGGGACAGATGTAAGGTCACGTCTTCATGTTTCCGTAACTTCCAGTCGCCGATGGATGGAAACGCGCGGTGCGTCCACAACATTCTATTGTGGTCTGCCCTCTCCAACCAGTTGGGCGCATGGATTTGTCGGTACACTCTGGTGTTTTTCCCTGAAGATTGGGTATGGTGACGTAAAAATGTTGTTAAAGGGGTATGGGGGCGTCAAACAGGTCCCAGAGGGGGTATCGAACGTTAAATTGGTCCAAGATGGGGTATGGCGGCGTAAAATTGTTGCTAGAGGGGGAATGCGGGCGTCAAAAGGTTCTAGAGGGAGTATGATGGCGTCAAATTGGTCCTAGAGGGTGTGTGGTGTAGAGATGTGCATAGTGAGTAAGAGTGAGATAATGAGTTGAAACGTTGTACTGAACGAGTTTCGTTCACTCATCACAAGGAGTTTTAGCGACTCTTCTTTCACTTACTCACTCATGAGTGTAAGCATGTAGCCGTGGTGAGTCGAGTTACAAAAAGAGTAAATACGTGAGTTGAAACAAAAATGAGTTGAAACGAAACGTTTGATACACATGAGTTGAAACGGAATACATGTCTATAATACCTAAACTAGCCGAATGAATATGCTCGCTCTGCCTAACTATCAAACCTGCATAAGCGAACAAGCGGGCTAGTCTGAAGAACATGAAACGAGATACTTTTAGGATATTTATTATCCTACTCAGAGGCGGATCATCCACTATGCAAACTAAGCGGCCACGGGGGGCCCCGAGTCTAAACGGGCCCCGAAATTTTTGGCACTTGTAGAATTCAATATGCATGTCTTACAATATCGTAATACTTTACTTATTTTCTTTCGTCGGTTGTGGGGCCCCAAACAACCACCCTCCCTTTTTGCAATCAGTTCACCCACCGGGCAATTTTTTCATAATTTGACTTAAACCGATCGGTCATAGTGGATCAATGCAAAATAAACCTCATTGATTTAAGTTTATCGACAGTGCGACATAGTTCTGGGGCCCCAATTACCAAACCGCTTAGGGCCACCGAAGAGCTTGATCCGCCACTGCTCCTAAGGCTATAGCCTTAGCACTTTTCTGAAAATTTTAAAATTTTAAAAATTGATGTATTTTAATCCGAATTTGTTGAAATAAGTTTCTTTTCACTCAAATAATGCTTTGAATAAAGAAAGAACAAAAAACAATAAAAAAAATATTTGTAATACAACCATAATAATATTTTATTTTTTAATTTGAAAATCTCCTAAGGCAGGGATGAGCAACCTTTTAGAGCTGCGGGCCACAATCAACATCAAAAACTAGTTGGCGGGCCACATTGATATAAAAATGAATGTAGTAGAGCTCCTTTTATCCGGTCTGTTTCGGACTAGACGCATTGCTGGATTCTTGAGAACTGAATTAGGACTTAAAAGGATTTTTTTAATTGTTTTTGAGTGTTGTATTAACCGAGTATTTTGCACTTTTGGTTTTTATGAACATACGAGGGCTGACAATAAAGTAAGGTCTCCAACGCTGCAACTTCGCCGGATTACGCGCTAGGCGAAATCTGGCAACACCGCCGTGTTCCTTGGTTCCCCCACTACCACTTTGCTACTGGGTGAGGCTTCCCCGACCGCTCAATCTTGGCTGAGCAGCCATCAACGATGGAGGTACCCCTCGCGTCAGCGTCCAAGTGCGAATTGCGTTCTGTAATACGTTTTTTGAGTGCGAAAAAGGTGACACCTATTGAAATCCATCGTCAACTGGTTGAAGTTTACGAGGAAAAGTGAATGGACATAAAAAACTTGCGTAAGTGGAGCCGCGAGTTCAATTCCGGGCGCACTAATGTTCACGACGAGGAGAGAAGTGGCCGACCGTCGGTCTCGGATGCGATTGTTCAAGCAGTTTCCCCCCCCCCCCCACATGTTCCCCACCCTGAAAAACCATCTCGGAGGGAAGAAGTTTGAAAGTGACGCGGAGGTTCAGAAACCTGGCTGCGCGAGGCGGACGGAGAGTGGTATTCTGCCGGCATAGACAAGTTCATCGTGCGGATGCGCAAGGTGTTGGAAAAAATGGCGATTATGTAGAAAAGTAGCCAAGACCTTGGCCTTTCCAACGGTGTATCGCTTTTTGTAAATAAATGTCATTTTCTATGAACAAAAAAAAATTGGAGACCTTACTTTATTGTCAGCACTCGTATTATATAATGGAGCTATTGGTTTGAAACATTCAAACTAGATGCGGGCCGCATAAAACCACCTTGAGGGCCGCATGCACCCCGCGGGCCGCAGGTTGCTCATGCCTGTCCTAAGGCATAAGGCTCCTATATCCTTATCGTTTTTTTTGGGAAATGTAGAAAAAAATTATAAATTGATGTATTTTAATTTTTTGAAATAAGTTTCTTTTCACTCAAATAATGCCTTAAATTTAAAAAAATCGAAAAATTATAAAAAAAAACAATTTAAAAAATTCTATAAATTTGAAAATGCTGGTTCTCAGGGAAGGATACGTTGTCGAAATGAAGGCTATGTTTGGGGAGTTACTAGCACAAGATATGTGTAGTGACCCAACCCTAAGACTTTCCCTTTCGGCAATGTATTGGTTCAATAGCAGTGCGATCGTATTATTAGCAGGAATGGAGATTAAGTCCACCCTGACGTTTTGGCAGCGCAAGTTGATGTAACGGAACACGTTAGCCTCCAGAGCCATCCCAGAGAAAGAATCTTATGGTGCTAGAGACCAAGGCTATGTCCATTGACTGGGCGCCACAAACCGATGCAACGAACCATAGTTTGGGCAAAAGAAATGTGTTTAAGAGGACAACATAATTGAGGTCTCTAACACGATGAAGCCGGCACGGCAATGTTGGATCACGTTCTCCCAGTTGTGGCCCATAGCCTCCCGTATACTATTGGTGAACAATATTCCGAGTAGTCGCAGACGTTCCACAGTTCGCAGGCATGAAATATATAACGTGGTGTTTGGCGCTATGTGACCGATGTCCAGTGCAGTTGTTTTTTCCACGTTCAGTTCAGCCTCAGCGGTTCTGTCAAACGCTTCAAATGCTGCTTTCACTTGCTCGAGTTTGGAAAGGGATGTTGTCACCACCGAGATGTCGTTGGAATATACGTTATATATACGCCAGGTCATCCTGATCGCAACAAATACCTTCTAATCTGGTGATGAGAGGATTTAGATAGAGGACAAACAGGTGTATGGATAAGGGATCGCCCTGTCTGACGGAACGGTCCCATCAGGAGACTTTCGCAACGCCGACTTTTTAACTGCATCGAGGATCTCATCGGGTGAAATCTCATCCATGCAGTTATTGTTGGTATTACAATCCTCTGGAATTTCAATTTCAATTTGGTTAGAAGTTACAGGTAAACGCATCGTCCGTCGGTAAGTCTTCGTCAGTGTATAATTGTGTGTAGTATGTGTGAATGTGTTGTCTGATTTCCTCTTCATGATCTATCACTCCGCCATCATCAGACATTATTTTGTCAATCACAAAATAAGGCCTCTAACTGAAACGTAGTGATACTTTCACCAGCAACTCGTGTCTCGTTTATGCGTGTGAAATCTTCAGAGAAAAGTCTCTGAAGTGAGAGGATCTTTCCCTTCACACGATTTATAGTTACTAGCTCATCAGGATTTGTCAGATAGTTATTGTAAGAGTTTTTAAGCACTCTATAGAGAATGTCCTGTCGCAGGCGGATGCGGAGTATTTTTGATTCGTCTTCCAGCGAAAGAATGGTTTAATTTTTCAGGAACCGAAATTCCTTCTTTGTCTTGCCCATACGATCCACCTACTTCTGAACTCCTCTATATTTTCTTCAGTCAATATGTGTGGCCTGCGTTGCCAGTAACCGTTGCTACGAGATCTCGAACAGTTATCGGTTGGTAGACAGACTCGAAACGTCAGAGCTTTATAATCAGAAAAGAGCAGTACGTGTAAGTCAGTCGTTCGTAAGTGCGTCTTTAGTGTAGATGACACATAACAACGATCGATGCGAGAACCCGAACCACGTGTGATATAGGAAAACTCTACATCGTTGCCTCTGAGCGCCTTCCAGCTATCACACATCCCTTTACTGTTTATTGCGTTCCTCAGAGCAAAGCTGATGTTTCTCTCGCCCGTCTCGTTCTTTGGATTCAACACACAATTGAAATCCCCCGCAAGAATGATATGCTGAGATGCATTCCGAAGGTAGTACGCTAACGTGCGGTTGAAAAAATCCTCTCGTTCTGACCAACGCTGGCTACCAGAAGGAGCATAAACATTTCAGAGTGTGATAGAATTCTCAAGCCGATCGCAAATTACTCGTGAGTCTAAACTGCGCTCGACGTGAGAAAAATTTTGGCCTGCCCACTTCAATTCACCCGATCGAATTTTCTGTGACAAAATCGCTTTCCAAGTGAATTGAAGTGGGCAGCAGAGTATGCAGCGAAAGTGAATATAGCAGTTAATCGAGGAAACATTGTTTTCAGTTTGCAACATTATTGACGATTCTGAGCGGAGAACGTATTCTCTATACAATCGTAAAATAGCAGTGTGATAGTGTAAGGAGCGGGAGTTGACAGCTGGCCTGTAAACACATGTGTTCTTTGCGCTCTGGCAAAAGCGTTCAAAATTCGTGTAAAACCTTGAGTATTAGCTAAAAAAGTGTTTATCGTGGTAGATTTCGAAACTTGACACGAAGGCTGGTGCCACTGCAGTCCATCTGTGGCCCATTTTCAATGGCACGAACCGGGCGCGAATCCGGTTGCCGCTGACGAAGGCCGCTAAGCTAGTCGGCGAACGGCTGCTGATCCTCGGGTGTGTCAGCCTCGTTCAAGAGGCGAGATAGATCCCGCTGGAGCGACAACGCTGCTATCGCTGCCTCGAGTTTGGTCACACTGCACGCGACTGTCGGGAACAGGCGGATCGCCTTGCCCTTGTGTGGAGCAATGCGGAGCCTGGCCTGGTGGCTGCTCAGGTTGCCGGCATTGTATTCATTAGCTGTTACGCTCCTCCGCGGCTGACCATCGCCGAGTATGAGCGTTTTCTAGAGGCTGTGGAGCTGGAGACTATGTCCCACTCTAATGTCGTTGCCGGCGGCTTTAATGCCTGGCATACAGAGTGGAGCAGTCGAAGGAACAACACCCGTGGTGAGGAGCTGCTTGACTTCACACAGACCCGAGGGCTGCAGATGTTGAATCACGGCAGCACTCCTACCTTTGTAGGCAATGGTGTAGCTCGACCAAGCATCGTGGATGTCACGTTTGCCAGCCCTACCATCGCTGACCCGAGCACATGGGAAGTGCCCAGCCGATACATTGCTTCTGATCATCGGTTGATATCGTTTGAAGTGCGGCATATCGATCCTTCATACCGGCAGTTGCAGCAGAGGAATCAGTCATGGCGATCGGGGGGTGGATGGCGAGACATCACCTGAAGCTTGCACCCTCCAAGGCGGGGATGGTGCTTATTTCCAGCTTGAGGCAACCTTTTGGTAGTGTCCATCAACATCGGAAACGCGGTCATTAGATCGCCCCGCTTCATATGCTATCTTGGCGTCCAGCTGCAGGATCACCTTTCGTGGTTGCCACACGTCCGGCACATCACAGAGAAGGCGATGAAGGTGGCTGAGGCTGTCACTCGCCTTATGCCGAACCACCGAGGGCCAGGCACTAGCAGGCCGCGGTTAGCCGCGGCGGTTGCAGACTCATTTATAGGGTACGCGGCACCAGTGTGGCACGAAGCGCTAGACAAGCAGGAGTGCCGCAGACTATAGCGTCGAGTGCAGCGGAAGACGGCCATTCGTGCTGCCAGAGCGTTCCGGACGGTGCGTTATGAGACGGCTGTGTTGCTTGCCGGCCTCGTGCCAATCTGCCGGCTAAAGCGAGAGGACGCCCGGATCTATGAGCGACTCCATGCAGTCGACCGGACTGAGTCCAGTAATGACTCAGTCGTTACTCGTCCCCAGACTGCCGGCGATTCCCTGGAGTGCCAGAAGACGCGGAGCATGCTTTCTTTGAATGCCCGCGCTTTGCTGAGGAAAGAGCGATGCTGCTTGATGCCCAGCAGAGACTGCTCACTCCAGACACCGTCGTTAACTACATGCTCCAGTCGTCGCCAAACTTGAGCAGGGTGTGTGAGGCAGCTAAGGCCATCTCAACTGTGCTGCTGCGTGAGTGGGATGATAAACGGTCGGCCCTCGCTGCGCAGAATGGGAATGCTGCAGATGCTGCTTTGGCAGATCGTGACGCTGTCGCATCTGCCCACAATGAGAGGCGAAACGCGGCCAGGAGGGCACGGACGACAAACCTCAGAGAGGAGAGAATAGGTGCTAAGCCCCCTTCACCACCTGCCTCACCAACCACAGTGGAAAGGAGGGAATTTATCTGGGAACAGGTGAGGGGTTTCTAGCAGCGGCGACGTGAGACCGCTAACCTGCGGCGGTTGTTTGCTGAAACTGGCAGTAACAAGGGAAGCAGTGCCGAGAGCGACAACAGAGATCTCACGCATGACGTTGGAGACTCGTATGAGCGCTCCGAAGGCCTCACTGCGGCAGAAGCAGCAGCCGCAATGGAGGCGGAAACTGCCTCCCGTTGATGTCGCGAAAGAAAAAACCATGGGAAAAAACTAAAATGATTAACTAAGAATAAATCAGAAGGTGCTTAAGCACGGTAATAGAAAGCTGCGGAGCAGTTTGTACACTCTCATCCTATAAGAACCCTCGCGAGATTGGCAGAGACAGCGGGAGAGGGTTCTTTCGAAAAGTAAATTTTCATTTAATAAATATACCCTTTGTATATAAAAAAGTGTGATAGCGTAACGCATTCGTTCGTGAGGCCAAACCCGCCTGGTACCTTCCAGGAAAATTAACCTACAAGAATCAAGCAAGGCTGCAAAATGTCAGTGATTGGAATTGACTTTGGAAACGAATCCTACTATGTGGCGGTTGCTAAGGCCAGAGGCATCGAAACCATCGCAAATGACTACAGTTTGCGAGCTTCACCAGCTTGTATGGCGTTAGTAGGCCCGCAACTTCAGGATGATATAGTATCAATCTATTTGCGTTTCCGCATGAAAGTAGTAGCAATTGTAGCTGACATTGAAAAAATGTATCGGCAAATCTTGGTTACCGAGAGCGACAGAAAGCTACAACAAATCCTTTGGCGAGAGAGTAGCAACGAACCGTTAGCAGTATACCAATTAAACACCGTTACCTATGGCACAGCAGCTGCACCATATTTGGCCATAAAAACGTTACAAAGAACGTTTGAGGACTATGGGCATTGTTACCCCAAGGCTATGGACTGTCTTCGTGATTTTTATGTAGACGATCTGTTATCGGGAGCGAACTCTCTTCAAGACGCAAAAGAGACAGTACACCAAGTAAGTCGGTTGCTTGCTGAAGGAGGTTTTTTTACTACGAAAATACGATACCTGTAGAACATCATGCTCAATCACCGCAACACGAGGCTGAGTGGAAGGCTAACACGATTGGTACGTTAGGTTTGATTTGGGAGCCTCGATTTGAGAGATCGAGTAACGGTACGAGTTAGAGAGGCGGATTTGAGTCAACCGATGACGAAGCGCAATCTGCTTAGCAATATTGCGCAGTTATTCGATCCTTTAGAATTCCTGGATCCGGTTAAAATGACAGCGAAGATTCTAATGCAACGCTTATGGTCACTGCAGACACTGAATAATCAACCTTGGGCCTGGGATGACGCAGTCCCCGTAGAATTCCAAATGGAATGGACCAAATACGCCAGAAATTTGGTGATGTTAAAGGATATGTCGTTCCCACGTTTAGTCGTGCCAGCAGGCAACCATGGAAGGGAACTGTGGTGTTAAGAACTCCTGCTTGTCATGTTGTGTGTTTGGCAACCCTGGAGAGATGACACGTGGGAGCGTGGGAGAATGAAGCGTCACTCGGAATAAAGACTAGAAAGCGAACGGACGTGTTTTTCACTGTGACTACAAGCTATTTCGGCGCGACGGAAAAATGACCACACCGGAAACTCGGTTCGCGGAGGTGGTGAAGCCCTACGCTGGCGAAGGGGACATTAGTGGCTGGTTGACCCGCTTCGAGAGAGCTGCAGGACTTCGGAAGTTAGAGGATGTGGCGGAAATGTTGCCGCTTTTCCTGGAAAGTGGCGCGGCTCTAGTATTCGACCGGCTAAATGAGGAACAACGGAAAGACCTTGAGGTAGTTAAGAAGGCACTCAGGAATGCTTTTGGGCCGGATCCATCAGAGGCGTATGCAAAGTTACGTATAGAGAACGTATTCTCTATACAATCGTAAAATAGCAGTGTGATAGCGTAACGCATTCGTTCGTGCGGCCTAACCCGCCTGGTACCTTCCAGGAAAATTAACCAACAAGAAGCAAGCAAGGCTGCAAAATGTCAGTGATTGGAATTTGTAGTCTATGTAATGCGTAATAATGGTAGTAATAGTTTAGTATTAGTGTTAAGCTAGATTTAAGATAGGGTTAGGATTAAGAGATGAGAACGAATAAAGCAGTCGAGTATAAGCACAGAATTGACTTTGGAAACGAATCCTGCTATGTGCCGGTTGCTAAGGCCGGAGACATCGAAACCATCGCAAATGACTACAGCGAGCCGAGCCACACCAGTACGGTTTTGTACCCTCTGAACAACTTGCTGAAAACGGATGTACCGTTCAGATGGACAAGACAATGCGAAGACTCCTTCAAGATGGTGAAGAGTAAAATGCAATCCGACAACTGCCTGGTGCCTTACTCGCCAGGACTACCATTACTGCTGGTGACGGATGCTTCCCGCTATGGCTTAGGGGCGGTACTTAGTCACGTATATCCTAACGGGACAGAACGTCCGATACAATTTGCTTCTCAGACATTGAACCGTATACAGCAGAAGTACATGCAGGTGGATAAAGAGGCGTATGCGATTGTATTTGGAGTAAGGAAAATTCCAGTTTATATATGGCCTGAAATTCACTCTACTAACAGACAATCCGTATGCCCTCAAACAAGGAAATCATAAGTCCGGATTTTGTCTACTGTATGTAACCGAACTGTCCTGACCGACTGTCCTACCGAAATTGTTGGTCCGAGCTGTAGTGTTGGTATCCCGAGAATAATTTTGACGAGGCGTATGCCAGTCTTAATTCCCGGGACCTTGCCCTCTGGTCCGTATTCGTTTTCCGTCACAGGGGAAGCTTGTGCAGCCGCCTCTCCGTTGCTCCGTCCTCCAAAAGAGTCGGCAGTGGGTAAGCCGTCCCGTCGATCTGCAGGAAGTGCTTTCCCTGGTGCTCCTGCACCACTTTCTGCGCCTGCGCAAGCATCTCCGTTTCCACAAAAACAACAGCCGTAGACGTGCACATTTGAATCCGTGTCACGATCACCCCAGCCTTCAGTGTATCGACTATAAAGTCGATCACTTCTGGTCGAGAAGGACGTTTTGGGATTCCCTCGTACACGATCTTAAACGTCTTGTTCCAAATGGGCCTCACTCCTGTTGCCTCCATGGCTCGTCTTGTTTCTAATTGTTTTTGAAATGACTTGTACTCGTGCTGATAGAAAACACGTCCGATCTGCTCAACAGTCAAGAGCAAACTGAATGAAAAAAAATAAAAAATTGAAAAAATTCTAAAAATTTGAAAATTTCTTAAGGCTAGCCTTACCCTTTTCTTGAGTAATTTAACAAAATTTAATAAATTGATTTATTTTAATGCGAATTGGTTGAAATAGGTTTCTTTTCACTCAAATAATACTTTAAATTAAAAAAGAATAAAAAATCAGAAAAAAATTAAAAAAAAATTTCAACTCGAAAGCCTAACGTTTTTTCTGAGAAATTTTGCAAAAAAATTTAAATTGATTTATTTTAATACCAATTGCCAATAAAAAAATTAAAAAAATATGAAAATTTGAAGATTTCATTATGCTCATTTTTGCACCAAGTTCAGCCTCGGTCGGTATCCAACGGATCGCCGATCTTGAACCTGTGGTCGATAGATGGCATCAATGGCTACATTTTCTTCTTGGACGGCCATGCCCTCAGATGTCTGTGCCAGAAGTTATTCGAGGAACCAAGTTCCATACCCTGTTTGAGAAAATGGAAAATTTTCCTCATTTTTGAGCAATTTAGCAAATAGTGAAACAGCTCCTAGAAGAGGGGGTATGGTGGCGTCAAATTGGTCCTCTCCTGTAACTTCAAAAAAAATAAAATAAAACCGGTTGCTGCAGTTGGTACTTTTTGGCTTTCGAAAACTACCAGGCGATTTTTTTTAAGTAACAGGAGAACATACCAGCCGAGGAGGTAGCATCAAAAAACCAAATCGATGGTTACAGATTTTTAAATTTTGGAGCGTATTTTTTCGCTTTCATTATAGACATTTTTTCGGTTCGTTTGCCCACTATTTTTTTGTTTTTTCACCGCCGCACCCCCTCCTGCACCCGTTTGAGACCCCTACACACCCTCCTTCACCTGTTATCGGTCTGTTTTTTTCGATTTTCTCGCTTTACAAGCATTCTTTTTACATTGCTGCCTTCTACGAAAAGGGAAATCCAATACAGAATCGTACAAGAAGAAGAACGATTGTCATCATCACAACAAACTTTACCATTATATATCAAACGTGATATTTTGTTTTATCGCATTTTCAGTATATTTATTCATTCTTAAACAAATATCGCCGTGTACAGATAGTATATTAAATCGAATTCATTCGTGCTTATAGTATATAACTTTTTTAATCGCATCTCAAGCAATAAAAACCAAAACAAAGAACAAACATAACACAACTATATGGACACCGATTTTTTTGTGATTTTATCCTTTTTTTCAAGCGATACATGAAAATGATGTTCACATGAGTTGTGTAAAATAATAAAATTCTACATCTTTCTATATACCACGAGCTATACAATAAAAACTAGGATTTTTTTCGTAATTTAACTATACGGACACCTAGTTTTTTGCGAATTTCTTCGAATTTCGAAAAGATATATAAAAAATAATGTTCATATGTTTTGTGCAAATTTCTTTTTACATCTTAACATATTTTTTTCATACTTTTCCAACCAATAATGCGCGAATTATAAAATAAAAAGCTTTTTTTTTGTCCGATCCTTTTTTGCTGGGCAAAAAAATAGTTTTTATTTCACAACTCGAGCAATAGTAGCCGAAAAATATGGAAAAAATATGCAAAGACGTAGAATTTCATTTCACACAAAATATACAAATTGTTTTTTGGGTATCTCTTAATAAAATTGAAGAAAATCCCTAAACAAAACTAAATGTCCGTATAATTGTCTTACGCGCTATACACTTTTCCTATTACCAATCCCTTTTTTGCTGCACTGTCCTCTCTACAGCAAATGTTGGTCGCTCTAGTGTTAATACATTCGTGTTTCAATTTTTACCCGTCTTTGACGTACAGCTTGCATACAAGCAAAAGCCTTTCTCGATTGTTGGCTAGGTTTCGGTGTTTCAGTTGGCGGCTTGCCAGATCTGTTGGGCCGGTACTAGTTACGAGCAAATGAGGACCTTTAGGTGTTGTGTTGGTAAACGAATGTCAGGTCAAAAAAAAACAACAACGACCCTGACCCTTTGGAGGTTTTTTTAGAGGCTTTTGGGTAGACAAATTCACGAAGTAGCACAGGAGGGCCCAGGAAGCTGGACTTTAGTGCCGTATCGTGAAACACCTCGACAAACGAAGAAGAAGACCCTTTGGAAGCCTGGGGTTCACCAGTCACACCAGGGAGGCACACCAGCTGTCCGAAATAGAACCAAAAATGTTGAGTAAAAAAGAAACAAAAACCCTATTCCGGGGAGTCTTGCTGTCTGGTATGCTGTCGGGTAAAGACTGGATGTTGGTTGGCTACATGATCTGACGGCTTTTGCTTCTAAAGGTTGTCAAAGGCATCAAACACATTACANCCAGCTGTCCGAAATAGAACCAAAAATGTTGAGTAAAAAAGAAACAAAAACCCTATTCCGGGGAGTCTTGCTGTCTGGTATGCTGTCGGGTAAAGACTGGATGTTGGTTGGCTACATGATCTGACGGCTTTTGCTTCTAAAGGTTGTCAAAGGCATCAAACACATTACATGGGGCTGGTGCGATAGATCCTAGCGATAGATCCAAAAAGATCCAAAGAATTGCTTCATCCAGATTGCTGTATCCCACCAGCTAGACAACTTGAGCTTCCAAATGTTTAATGTCAAACGGTCACAACGACTGCTACTAACGCACCTGTGCGAAGCTAAAGCCATTAATGCAGCTAAGAAACCAAACACGAACGCAATCGAAGTAGACACTTCTTCCCGAACGTGACATTGTTGCGTGGTTTCGTTGAAGCCGCGTACTCTTTGCCGACAGTGACAAACCCAAAAAAAGCGACAAGTTTGTTTTTTGGACAAATGTCACCTCCGGTGACTTGCCCGTCCCAAAACCCGGGTTTAGCATTCTGCGCACGTACGTTTGAAGGCATTTGAATGGTGACGTTTGACGCTTTACAATGAGCAGTCGCTCCCGGACGCCGGTCGGTGATGGGGCAGCGCCGACAGATAGGCGACCACCGTCGGGTGGTCCAATTTGGGTTGCAGCACCGATCCGCCATGCCGGGCGTGTTAGTGTCCGTGGCAGATGGTACTTGCTGATGGAACTGCAACGTCTACCACACATTCGCAACAAGCAGCACCATTGAGGCGATGCGCAAACCATGACCAAATCTAGATTAAAGCTGACCGTTTGCGACTCTGCCGAGCAAACTTCACCGACAGGCGGGGGTGAGGAACACTGCGCGTGAAGGACGCTTACAAGTAGCAAACGCACATTCCGATGCGTTTGATTTTGAGAAACCTTTTGTGAGATGTGTATGTGTGCGTGGTTTACAATCTGAAAATGATAATGATGATAGATAGATAGGGGTTTTCAGCTAAACATTACACGAACAACATGGACTACCCTCCAACCCATGCTCACCGTTTCCATCCATATGCCATTCGATTCGGTGCGCAAATCGTGATACGCATTTTTGGGAACTATAAAAAAGGGACACACACGTACGTGTCCATATGTTGTGCTTTGTGTCTTGTCTCATTTTCACTCGACTCGTTTCTAACCCCTTCTCGCCTTGCTTTTCGCCTGCTTCTTGCCTGCTTTTTGCCTGCTTTTCGCCTGCATCTCGCCTGTTTCTCGCCTGTATCTCGCCTGTTTCTCGCGTGGCACTAGTTATTTATGGCGTAAACATTATTACTAGCATAAGAAAGGAAGAAAAAAAGAATACATGCACAACCATCAACGTACGACAATCGTGCGTGTGCGGGTGATATGCAGCCCGATCTGGTAGAGGGGGTTGGGTTGCATCTCTGTTTCGCAAAACATTTCGACAGATACACATGTACAAAAAAAAACGCATACTTAAACACCTGCGCATATGTGTGAAGAGGCTGTAGTGCTGTGTAAGATGTGTTAGGAAGATTATGTTATGATTTCTATACACACTAGCACTTACAGGCACATCTTTTCCTATAATATATCTTACTAAATCTCCTTCTATCGTTCTCTCTCTTTCTCTCTCTTTCTCTGTTTCTTGTTACCCATTATGGGTTAACTTCCTAAATCTGTTTTAACCCTTCTTCATCCCTCTGTATCCACACTCGGGACACAAATCGACAGCTTCATTGGGAAGTGCGCAACCATATATACCAGCTGCTTCGTGGCTTTGTACAAGTTTAAATAATTGTTAGCTTAAGGCACGCAAACATCTTACTACACACACACACTGTGGCGCTTCTTCCGTTCCGCATTCAAAATTTCGCATTCGTATGGTTTTACTTAGCTTCTAATACCTTCCGTTTGGCTTAATAGTAGAGTGCGCTCGATTTTGTTTCCCTTCCGCCTTTTTTCCGGTGACTGTCCCCACATCCGGTTTATGAACCCACACACACGCGCTCGTGCTGCATCACACATCCGGAACATTAGTAGTGCCGTATCAGGGAGATCGGTGGGGAGATGACCGGTGGCGGTGCTGCCGATCGGACAGGGATGGATGGTACTGGTGGCTGGACACGGGGTGTATCGATCGACTCCTCGATGTATAGATTGCCTGTCGTCGGCTGGACATTGAGTGCTTTTTGTGCACATTTCTCATCTAAATCGTGTAGATGGAAGAAAAAAGAGACAAGGAAAAAGATGGATAAAATCATATAGAGATATGGGTGGGGTAGTGAAGGTGGCGATGGCTAGGACCGGGGATCAAATCCCATCCAGACCGTACCAAGGACTGACTATCCGGCTACGTAAAATAATTCTAGTTAGCCAGAAATGGCCGGCGCGACCTTACAAGTCGCCAAGCCAAGAAGAGAGGGAGTGAAGATGCCATTATTAGTGAATAGGTCTGGTGGTGGAGAATCCCCAAACAACCAACCGTAGTGCTCGGAAGGTGCAGAGCATGCAAAGATATACGAGGATCTCTACGGAACGATTATTGCAAACTCGTGTCAGCATCCGATCAACGTCATACGGCTGTAATACCGACACAGCTAAAGCAAACAACCATTACGTCCATCTCTCAACAATCCCAATGATCTCCTCCTCTCATATTAATGCATATCAACAATTCATCTAACGCATCGCTGTCGAAAGCTGGTCGAAAACGGTTTCCTCACGAACCTTTCATGCGCAAACACGCACAACAACAACAATAATAATAACTGCAGAAACGTATTTTTATGACTGCTGCTCCAACAGCAACAAGACGAGATGTCGTTATTGTGTGCTCGGGCGAGAGTGATGATTGCATTATGCAAAAAAAAACGTAACTGCATCCCCTCATCAACAGCTCGTAAGCAAAAGCCACGATTTTATTAGAATTCCGAAGAACAAGATATACATGTACATAAATATACATATACAAACCATCCGTTTTGTGCTAACTCGAAGTGGTTTAGCAAAAGTGGCACGAGGTACCAGGGTTACGCTTTCCCAATGCTCCAGACCAACGGTGAAGGAACTGCGCGTTAAAATGGTTTTGTTTTATTTTNCAGCTCGTAAGCAAAAGCCACGATTTTATTAGAATTCCAAAGAACAAGATGTACATGTACATAAATATACATATACAAACCATCCGTTTTGTGCTAACTCGAAGTGGTTTAGCAAAAGTGGCACGAGGTACCAGGGTTACGCTTTCCCAATGCTCCAGACCAACGGTGAAGGAACTGCGCGTTAAAATGGTTTTGTTTTATTTTTAACCCGCAGCGCGTGCACAGACCCCGAACAATACGCCGCAACGCGACAAACAAACAGAACGTGAATATTGCCCATTCCACATCTTCGACCTGCACACAGACGGAAATGACCGCATTGCGGGTTCCCAACCGGCGGTTAAAATGGCTTCCCAAGGTGAAGAAAAATTATGCAACCCGCAGTACACTCCTCACGGACTCACGGACCAAACGGGACAGCGGCGAAAGAAGTTTGATTTGTTTGCTAGTGGGTGGAGGGGTGTTATCGCCTGCTTAATGAGCTGCGAATAGCGCTAGTGATTGAATCGTTTGAAAGTTTGTGCGAGTTGCATAAACAACCGTGCTTAACCTCCGATGAAATGACCCTGTCAGTGAGTCTTGAATACCCCCGGTGGATGTTGTGAGTTCCCAAACTGAAGAAGTGTTCTATATTTAATTTCCCAAAAAACGAACGTTGGAACCTGGAACTCTCTTTTCTTTTGGATGAAGTTACTTACCGAGCAGCTGGTCCAGATAGACGCACCGGACCTCGATAGGATGGTGGCCGGTACTCCGGAGCCGTCCGTGATCAAAGTTCTCCAACAGTATCGGTCCACTCTCGAGATGCTGCATACTGGCCAGATGGTTTACGAGCTGTGCCGATAATGCTTCCATATCTGCAAAAAAGATCAAACCAAAGCGAAGGACAAGTTAAAACCGTAACCTGGTGCTGGTCAGCGTCCCACCGGAAGTGGGTATCCGAGCGTTGGGAGTAGTATACACTTATAGGGACCATCATCATGTGCCTTGTGGAGAGATTATTTTTAAAACTGAAAAAACCCCCAGCTGCGACCAGGCCCGGAACCCGAACCAACCGGAAGCAACGACACTCAACGCACTGCAATGCGACCAAAGGGAAAGAAATAGAAAAAAAGCGAGCACTTACACACAATCGACCTCATTTCAACGTTACGGAAGCGTCGTTACGGAAAGAGATGTCGTGAATATACGGCTATGCTATTCGTACGGCACATTCCATAAACGTCAAACGATGCACAGATTAAATGGCTGTCTTGTTAATTTTTTTTCTGCTTCTTCCTATTCTCTCCCTCTCTTACGACCGGCAAAAAGGGATTCCACCCGTTGTTGGATGGTTTGCCGATGTTCCGATCTAAAATTAAAAATGAAACCCACAAACAGGGTTCCGGAGATGCGACGCAATGCGCTCGTAGAAATAACTACGCCATCATTACAGCTTCGTTTTATGCGTATTTGTGTGTGTTTGTGTGTGTGTGTTTTTTTTTCATTCGACAGTTCCCAGTTTTTCCTCACTCATCCGGTATGCACAGGAGGGCGCAGATGTGAGCCGAACAGGCAACACACTCACGGCTGCTCACATCAGACGGAAACAGAGCAATGTGCAATGTGACAAGATATACCAGAGTGGCTGAATGCATGCAAAACATCTTTAGACTACTGTTTTACCGATTCGCTTGACGATCGACTCACATTCTATCCCGATGTTAGCACAAATCTGTTGACACATAACCCCTATTAATGGCATCTCATAAACGCCTGGCAGTATGTTGACATGCTGGTGCAAAAAAACGGCGNTGCAAAACATCTTTAGACTACTGTTTTACCGATTCGCTTGACGATCGACTCACATTCTATCCCGATGTTAGCACAAATCTGTTGACACATAACCCCTATTAATGGCATCTCATAAACGCCTGGCAGTATGTTGACATGCTGGTGCAAAAAAACGGCGACTTCCCAACGACGGATTTGTTTACCTAGCAGCCAGGCATCGTCTCCAATGTATGCAACTACGTACGGCAAGATGGCGCCTACTTTTTTAATTGTTTTTCTTTGGTTAAGTAAGTTCTAAGTTCTAGACTATCCCCTCTCTATCTCTTTAGCGTGTGTCTACATACCAGCGTCAAAGTGTTTCTCGATGCGGCGCCACTGACGACTCTGGTTGAGGGCGACACAGGCAGCTGCCAGCAGAAACAGCAAGCACCCGATGATGGCGAGCAGCAGCGACGCTACCTGCCAGTCCCACAGGATCTCCTCGGTGCTAGTGGCGGGCACTACACGTCGATATCCCTCCACACCATCACCCTCTTTCCGGCGTTCCTGATAAAAATAAAACATCCCGGACACAAAGCAAATGATAAGTACAAGGATCTTTTTCCTCCAGGATCACCTCCATGATCTGTCAGATATTGTTCGCCAACCCAGCTTACCTCCTTCCAGTGATGATCGCGAGTACGAGCCACGGATCCAATCCCATTGCCGTTACCTTCTGGCAGGTGTGGATATGGGCGATGATCAGCTGCGGTCAGATCCTTCATCGTGCCGCAAACCGTGTTCATATAGTCCTGGCAGGGTCTCAGTACGACTTGATGGTCTGCACAGATACGGCACGGTACGCACTCACCGATCGTTGGATCCCACCAGCTTTTGCGCGATTCGCAGGCCGCTCCCACCAGCATTGTCCCACCGCTTCCTCCACCCGGCCCATCGCCGAGATCCATTAGCTGCAGCAAGATGGCGAGCAGCACGAGTGTAGTGGTCGGTATAATGCCCCGACACGTCCGCTGCTGACTTCGGCGACGTCCCATCTCTGCCATTCCGGCCCTATCCGACGCACGTGTCATTTTGTATTAGTGTGTGTGAGGATGGATGTGTGTGTGTACACACACCTGATTGTGTAATCTATAAAACAAAAAAAAACAAATCAGTGTCAAGATGGCGCACACCGGAAGTAGAGTAAAGATGGCCCTCGACCATGTTTGGACAAACGGTAAAGAAATTCATTCATCGACAATTTCTATACCGGGGGTCCATGTACAATGAATGAATGTACCTATCTTCTATCTCTATCCCTTCCTTTCCCTCCTCACATCCCTTATTGGTGCTCCAAATGTGGTGGTGTAGTGTCCACTTCCGGTACGCGTTTATTATTTCTTTCCCAACTCAATACACCCGATAACCATCGATCACGCACGTTTCATTCACAATGTGGCAGCCCCGCAAATAATTCTATCCTCACTTCTGTTTCGTTACTTCAACTGCGGTAACTCGCCGCAAAACCACGCGTGGGGAGCATTTTCTTTTTTTAATTATTTTAGAGTGAATGAACAAGGAAGAAGAATGTAAGAAGGGTAAAGCGAGAAATTAAAATGCAACGTCGTCTAAGTCCGTTGTTGCTATGTAATTCTTGTTTTCCCTCAGTTTTTCAAATTGCTTAGTATTTCAAATTAATGGTGATCGACAAACGTGTGAGAGGAAACAGGGTATTGGTAATTACTAGAAACCTTTAAGTTTTCAATTGTTGACAATTATTCAATTACGTATTACTATCAACGCATTACTTTGAACAGAATTATCTTATTTTTGAGGAAGATCCAGACCCAGACAGGTCCAGGTCTATGTCAGCACATACCACTTTAACGATACTCGAAAACCCTGTATTTCTCCTTGTCTATTAATCCAACTCCAACGATTACGTGACTCCACAATGCAGAGCAAGGGGATGGAAAAGGGGTTTAGTTGTTCGTCATTTCCCGCAAGAAATGAGCGTGACTGACGGCTAACGTTTCGTGGTCTAAAATCGCTCAAAAAAGAGAACCCTACAATTGTTTGTAGGGCACATTCTGTTACGCTAGCGGGAAAAGTTATTTCTTGCGCTTCGCTTTTCCGTGTGGTGCAGTTGCAACAAAACAAATTTGTTTTTTTTTGTTGTTGCAACTGCATTGCTGGGAAAAACGGAATACAATAAATAAGTTTTCCCGCTAGCGTAACAGAATGTGCCAGTTTGTTGTGTTTCGTTTCGCATGTCCAATATTTCCTCATCTTTTTTTCTTTGCGCTATTCTTGCAAAATCCACCCTAAAATCTTTGAAATGTTATGGATTTATTTGTCACGCCATTTGCGCTCGGCTGTGTGCTGCAACCGATGCAAATATGTTACAAATACTTCCCATCGGTTGTGGCGTCACCGAAACCAGCCGGAAACAGGTATCGTTTGTTTTGCCAGCAGTTTGCCACACCATGTGTGTCGTACAAAAGAACACCAAGGGCGCAAAACATATGTCATTTTAGAGATATGGAAGGCAAAAGAAAACCCAAACACAAAGATGCATACAGGAATTGTCTCCAACAGTGCTAGGCACTTTCTTCTAGGAGTTACAACCGTACGAGAATAGATCACCAGTGCGCGTCAGAAAGCGGTACAGATTTTATTGCCCAACGATCGAGGTACCTACGATCGCGTACTGGGGGAGGTACGACCACTCTCGGTCGCACATAAAATAAGACGCCCCGAATGACGTCAATGCGCAAATATTGCATCTCAGCGCGCGCGCACACACACACAACCTCCGGGTAAATTGTTCCGATTGCCGAATGAACAAAACTCCCCGAAGTGGTTCTACCATCTTCCCATCCACACCTACTGTACGAGATGCTGGGAAGAACGCAAACCAGACGCCACCAATTACTTCGGTCCGGTCAATTACGGTGGGTGTGAAAGAAGATTGCCCTGCACTGCTTACACATCGTAACTAGCTTCTCGTTTTTTTAATTTGTTTACAGTACTAATGTCTGTATTAATTCAATCAATCTTTTTATCTCACGTGAATATGGAGAGTGCAAAGAGTCGGATTTTTTTTTAAACCGAATTTCGGAAGAATTAATGATGTACTGTAAAGGAGTCTTTTTTTGGTCGCATTCAAGCTCATGTCATGAGAATGATACACTGAACAACCAAATTTTTAAGTACAAGTGGCAGCCTTACAGCCCATTCTGGAGCCTTGTCAAATTGAACTGGTATATGTAGAGCATAAATGGAAAATGGAACATATGGAAAAAATATTGAATTCTGGAGCCGGAAGATTTTTTTTTATCGTTGGCCTTAAGGGATCAACAATATATAAGTTAAGACTATAAAAAGAGTAAAATCTTCAGATTTAAATAAACTTAAGCAAACCTAACGACAATTAAATAAGAAGGATCCCGTGAGCAGAGAAAGAAGACATATAGCATAGAAAAAGAAAAAAAGTCTAGGATAACTATAAAGAAGTGAACAGTTAGCAGGAAACAGAGCGAAGGAGAGATGAGCGAAGTAGAAGTGCAAGTGCTGAAAAAACTTTACACAGAATCGTTGTTACCTTTTAGTGATGGATAATCCGGAGTGGAATCGTGGATCCACTACGACTCCGAGTATGGAAAATTGACTCCGACTAAAAACCAAAATTGACTCTGGGGAGTCCGGTCGAGTCCGAGTTCGATCGAGTCCGAATGGGACCGATCGATTCCGGATGAGTCCGAATGGGTCCAGATGAGTTAGAGCGAGTTCGACTAGCCATGGGTACATTGTCAATCGGCTCACTTCTGCCGGACTGATTCCGACTCCAACTGGCGGCGGAATCGGGCAGATCCGAATCCGGCAAAATTTATCATTTACCCATCACTATTACCTTGTTCGAGAAAGGTTGCAATATGTATTTCTTCTTCTTGGCTTTAACGATCTTACAGGTCACGTCGGCCATTTCTGGCTTTCTAGACTTATTTTACCACGTAGCCGAATAGTCAGTCCTTGCTACGGGGGAACGGTCCGGATGGGATTTGAACCCAGTCCTGCCGTGTGGACCGGCGCCGTATATCACATGCACCACCGGGTCGCCCTTATTGTATATGTCCACTTTAAAAGAAGATAGAAATGGCAATCTCGTAACTATTTATCTATCGAAAGACTATGACAGTAATCACTCTGTCACTTGTAACGTCCAACTGAGTGCCTGCTAGGGAAGCATTTTATCGTGACGTACACAGGCGTGGTGTCTTTCATAGGTAATTAAAATTGTTTGAAAACTTTTTTGGGAATCTACTTTGATGCTTTCATTTCTTTTCGCTCCACCTTTCTCCCGTCACCTATCTCTGTTCAGCGCAAGGGAGTTGCAGTACACGCGCCATACATGTCACCATTAAACACGCAGCATTATTGCTAATGCCTGAACGTTTCTGGCACGCGTCCGGGCGCGTGTATGTGGATGTGTGTTACCCTTCCTGACCGACTTCCGGCAGTGCCAAAAGTGGCATTTCTCTTTCGAGTGAAAACGTTTTTTTAACGACATGCGTGTGCGGAATAAAAATGTCACCGATAGAAAAAAACAAGAAACCCGTATACCATCAATGATTGAACGAGCCCTTAAGGTAAAATTGATGTGCGTTTTTCTATACATTTTGTTATATAATATCTTTATACGAACAATTTTACAATTTAACGGATATATTTCATGTGCCCCAGAAGGACATCTTAGCGAGCGGGAAATGCAAGAACAAACGTTGACACCGCTCCAGATGATCGGGGAAAATTCAAAAACAAAAAGGAAGGANTTCTATACATTTTGTTATATGATATTTTTATACGAACAATTTTACAATTTAACGGATATATTTCATGTGCCCCAGAAGGACATCTTAGCGAGCGGGAAATGCAAGAACAAACGTTGACACCGCTCCAGATGATCGGGGAAAATTCAAAAACAAAAAGGAAGGATAAGGGGACTGTAGTGGGGCAAAAGCACCCATCCCACCCACACATCCTTCGGTTAATCTCTCAATCGATCTGTACCTTTTTCTATCTACGGTTCTGCTATATCTTCTCCTTCTTTTCTTTCCTTTTACTCTTGCGGGCGACAACTTCCGGGGGCTTCGAACCCTTTTGGGCCAAACAATGGCAAGTGCCGCACTGCCAACCGGAAGGGACCGTTGCTTACCCTTCGTTCCCTTTCTTTCTCTCTCCCTTCCGCTCTCTCTCTCTCTCTCGGTTTGATTATGCGGTGGCGGGCCTTTGCTTTTGTTAACTTCCCGTGCGCTTTCCCAAGTTCCCGTGGGCGATGGCGTGCGCACGTGCGCGCCACATCGTGTGTTTTGTTTTTCATCTCGTCCCATTCTTCCTGTTTGTCTTGTTTGCCGTACACACCCACACTACACACGCACAAGAACAGAAAATTTCTCGATCTCGTACCCTATTGCAGCAGCAAAGAGACCCAAACAACAATTGCTTCACACGAGTAACTCACGGCGAAACGTTACTGGGCCCGAACTGGGCGACGCTGGTTTCGATACTTGATGGATGCTTGATGGATGGCGTTGTCTCTGAAGTGCAGAACTGTACCGCCTGTCTTGATTTTTAACTTGATTGACGAATAGAAGATCCTCCAGAACTACCATACAAGAGGTCCAGCCTCACGCACTCATTCACTCAATCAGTTTCTTCCTCTCAACACTGCCCAGTGCTTCTGTTATTGACAGTGATAAAGAGAGGGAGAGTAAGTTAGAGAGCACCAGAACAACAACAACAACACCAACAACAAAAATTGTCAGCATCTACGATCGAGATGAGATGAGATCTTTGGTTGATTGGTGAGCTACTACCACCCCTTTGCAGTGGATTCGTATTTATTCTAAACTTTCTCTGCCTTTATTTTTTTCACTAACCAATGATCACCATTTTCGTCTACCAATGCACCTTTTCCCCAATTCCCTTCCCACGCCCCAACAGCGACCCACACTCACACTTACGTTGTGTACCGGCCACACCAAAACACTCCAGATTCAGTCGATTAAAAGAAAAGGGGTTCGTCACTGCTGTTTGGAGGCTAAATCGCAAACAAACACACAATCCACTATGGTAAAAGAATCCTTCCTACACACTAGCCACTGTTACCACTTACCAACACAAATTCAAATTAATCCAGCTTATGTTGATTGCTTGTAAGGTTAAAAATTTATTTTCAAAAGAAAACAATCACTTCACTTCATTGCACCCTTTGCTGATCCAATCTGTTTGTAAGATACACACATTCCACTCCCTACCGTGGTCCGGGTTTGTCGTTTTGCGTTACACATCCGCGTCGTTACGCGCGGGGTTTTTTTTCGATCCGTTCGGTTTGGTTGCTCTCGTGTTTTTGACCGCGACCGGGCGTACGAACCCCGTACGAATTGTAGGATTGGCGCGGATGACGCGCGCTCACCGAAACCGAACCGAAACCGAGCGGCAACTTGAGCGGGACACGCATAACGAACGAACGAAAGATCGATTTACATTACCGAAGGCGGAGGAAAAGGTATTAAAATTTGTGTACTGTTTGATTTTTGTTTGTCTTAACGTTATTAGGCAACTGCATTAACGAATCACAACTAGGTACAGTAGAACCTGGATTAACCGGCGGGCGGATAAACCGTACGCCGAAAATTGACAACTGTTCTACCGTGGTGAACATTTGTACAGATATCAGGTTGGTTAAAATTATTAAAATCGTCGTCAAACGATATATTTGAAATGATTTTATTTTACGCTCTAAATTTTAATTGTTATTTCATAATAATTTGCTTGGTCCAGAATCATTTTTAGCATCGAAAGGACTATAAAAGGATAGTACAATATATACTATACATGCTTTATCTAGATATTATAAATGACCTTGATAATTAAGTGACTATTATCCGTGGAAATCGAATAACCGGAATCAGCCCGGTCCGTAGCACGCCGGATAATCGCCGTTCTACTGTAAATACTTCATACGCTTTATCTCGATATATCAAAAAAATTGACATTTGAGGGACTATTATCCGTGGAAATCGATTAACCGGCACTAGTCCGGTCCCGGATTTAACTAGATTAAACTATAACTTACGCGGTGAAGGTCCAGGGATGGAATTTGATGCACCATCCATAACACAATTTATTATTCATTTCAAGCTTGTATAACGTAAAGAACCCCTCAAGTTCACATTCATCTTCGAAACTTGCACCAGAATAATATTTTAAGTAAAAATTAAACTTTAGAACTTCTCTCTCAC